>JAQGCC010003764.1:0-14566 GCA_034698905.1 Xestoiulus laeticollis
GGGCATTTGACGATTTTAGGCACTTTAGGACCAACTTAAGAATCGGTGGGAGGAACTGACCTGTGTGGGTCCTCTTGTGGATCTTGAGGTTCTCGCTGCGCGCGAACACTTTGCCGCAGCCGGGGAAAGGGCAGGGAAAGGGCTTCTCCCCCGTGTGCACCCGAATGTGGTTGACCAGCTTGTACTTGGCCTTGAAGGGCCTACCGTTCCTAGGGCAGTTGTGCCAGAAACAGGCGTGGTTGGTGCACTCTGGTCCCCCCACGTGTTCCACCGTGATGTGGGTGACAATCTCGTGCATGCTTCCGAACGTCTTTCCGCACACCTTCCTGGGACTGGGCTGTTCTTGGTCCACCCACTGGCAGCTCATCTCCTGCTTGATGGGCTGACGCATGTAGCGGAAGAAGGCCCCAGGACCGTGGGGTCCCATGGCCGCCGCCGCCGCCGCGTGGTGCTGCATGTGTTGCATGTGGTTGACATGGTGGTGGGGCATGTGTTGCATGTGGTTGTGGTGGAACTGCGAGTTGACGTGCAGGTGTTCGTTGCGCGCGCCGCCCTGGTGGTGGTGGTGGTTGAACTGGTGTTCTCGAGCGTACATGTCCCCGGACAGCCCCAACCTCATCTGGCCGTTGGCAGAGGCGTCGTGGAGGCCCGGAAAAAGCACCGGCTCGCCGTGGTGCAGCCCGGTGCTGGACGGCACGAACATGCCGTGGTGCGTCGCCGCCACCTCGGCAGCGTGCGACGCCAGCGCCGCCATAGGGTGGTGCTCGCGCCGCAACGCCAGGAAGTCCCTCGGAGCGTACCCCCCCACGTGACCGTGGTGGTGCGCCGCCGCCACTCCGTAGCCGTTGGACGCAGCGCCCTGACCTCCCCCGCCGCCTCCTCCGAACTGGTGGTTGGCCGGTGCCGCTGCGCCACCACCCGTGGCGTCGCCCATGGCGTGTGGCGGACTCAGCTTCATGGCGCCCATGTGCGCCTGATGCGCCGCCGCCGCCGCTGCAGCGGCGGCGGCGTGTGACGAGTCGATGAACGGGTTCAGCATGGTCCGAAGTGCGGGCTGCTGGCGCCGGAAACTTTCGGTCGGCGATCGTCCATCGTTTTAGACACTCTTCGATGTCCGACTGCTCGGGCGTCAGTGGTTCGGTTTCTGTATACAACCTAAAGTTGACCGGTTAGGTCCAAAACTCGATTTCAACATGCAGTTTTTAACGCTCTTAATCAACTGGGACATGGGCGATCGTTTAACTCCCAACAGCTGAAGCGTCGTGGAACCGAATTTACACACCGATTATTGTGGACTAGTTGTCAATGTCAAAAACTCACGCATCGGCTATCGGTTGGCAGTTGCAAACTTATGTAAACCCAACGCTGAATGCTGTGGCAAAAAGCCAACCTTGTGGAAAAAAGTTTTCGGCGATATCGGTCGCTGCTATAACTTGCTTGCAGGTCGTTCGACGTTAAAGCCGCTTTATAGCAGATCGTTCTTCGGCGTCGTCGTCGTCTTCGGAGGCTGACACTAGGCGTTGCCGCCGCGGCATTCTTCGACGCGTTTTAGCGAAAACACAGCTAGGATGTAATCCCACAACAAAATCGAAAAGTCCGTACGCCGGAATTAGCAGAACGCGACTGGCGATCGACGATCACGAAACGCCGGGTGTTTTACAGCCGCGAACCAATCATCGTCTGCAGTGTCGCGATGCGCAACGATAAGGACGATGTGGACTATAATATCGTCACTCTAGAGTACTAGTCGTCGTTGATCGTCAGTGTATAGCGGCTGGCGCTCCACGTGCGTTGCCTGGCAAGAGCCTTTTGAGAGCAGTGTGGGGTGAGCACTTTTCGTCCCACAACCGCACTAGAAGTCCGCTGCGAGGCGATTGATCGCTGGTCGTCAGGCGTGTTTTCAGTCGGGCGGCTCGGTGTCATCGGACGCTGCGGTGGCCCGGCCTCCTGCGTCCGCTGCCCCCATTCGCTGGGGCGCCGCGCGACGACGGGCCCCCCAGCGGCGAGTGTGAGGCCCGGCCGGCCATGGCGATGCCTCATTGGTCTGCGGCGACTGACGGGAGGGCGGCGCGAGGGACGCCCCCTCGTCGAGGGGGGCCGCCCCCGGGGAGGAGCCCCGTCTCCGGAGCGCGCGCGCGCCACTAGGCGGTTCCGGCCATGGCTGATGCTTAACGTAGACCCCCGAACTAAGTTTCCTGCAACGTTTGGTCCATTGCGCGCGATTTTGAAAAGTTGGGCTTTAGAACGTGCTACATTTGCTTAGATTGCATTTTGGAACGTCTGCGTGCATATACCTTTAGAATGCTTGCTAAAAATGTATGTATGCATAGTCTAATCCTGATGTGTATAGGCTAATTAAACAGAATCAGTGTGTATTTATATGTAATTTTAGCAAGTGCGATAATTAAGGCTATATTGTAGCATTGTTGATATGCCAGTAAATTAGCATGTTATTTATAATCTGCATATAGTACATTTACTTTGTTCTGCGCATCTGAAAATTATATTGAGTATATTATAAAGGATGCTTTCTTAGTCATGCACTGTATATATATGCTTATTTTCAATATACAATGCAGTGATCGAAACAATCGATTAGACTATAATGGTATACTTATATAATTTTTGAATGTGCATGAAAGGTACAGACCACGATTTTGTATAGAAAAATTAAATTTCTAAGATTTGGAGGTTATAGTTAAAATTTATCACGTCAATTTAAATTGACGATATTGTTCAATTTTTTAGTTTAAGTGCAGCTCTTATTGTTGCAAAACCCATTTAATTTTTAATTGCAATATAGTCTAAAGCCTCGCGTATACTAATATGTGTTTTATAATTTTTCGCGCTTTTATATACTTGTTCTTATATATAACAACCCAAAAAGTATAAGCTATATAGTTCAGTCGATTTCATTTTAATAACTTGCTTTTTTCTGATAGGCCGTCTATAAATGTTTTTGCAAAAAAATGATGAAAACGTATATATACTGAGTTAAGTTCATGCATGGTATACACACAAAATGAACACATATTTGAAATATACAACGCTATTCGTTTACAATTAATAATATGACTGCTCGAAAATGACCTAAATGCATGGCTGCATGCATGCATCCTTAATGCACTATAGCAACCGATTTGATCCTTGCAGAAAGCATCGCTGAAATATATACAAACTTTGTATTCGAGCATTCTTCAAATAATTTTATTTTCCCAATTTGGCCTCAATGATGATGGCTAACTATAACAAATTATATCTTCGTGCTCTTTAAACATAAATGACAATCGATATTGGTAGCAATCTTCGATCTGCCAAACTTCTTTTGCAATGCTCCATGCAAATGACTTCAAACATAATATACATTCTGATGTTTCTTATAAACGCGGTATTTCTTAATTCATATTTTTTTACAAATAAGAACCTGCAATAAGAACTTGTATAGCTTATTTGAATTATTTTACAATGTCACATTAAAAATATATAACATTTAATTGGCAAGATCTCGAACATATATATATTTTTCAAATTTTCTTTATACATTTACACATTTAATTTGTGTTGCCTGCACATGTATAATTAAAATGCATCTATCGTATTTCTTTTGTTTGTTGTGCATGTGTCTTATTAAAAACTGTAACTGATTTTATGATTAAAAAATGGGCAAATACATTTTTGAATCATTTCGTGGACATCATAATTTGAGATATTTTGATTTGCAGTGCATGCATGCATTGATTAAAAGACACTATTAAATGGAAATTGGACATATGTTGTGCATACAGCAAATTATATGTTGAAACTTTTTGGTAACACCTGATAAAAACGTCGATTTTATATATACATTAATGTATATAGTGATCTGTTAGGTTCGGTCTCCTGTAGCCCCTCGTTGATTTTTCAAGTGCATGGTTTTGTATAGTAAACCCCGCCGTTTGTTTTATTTTCATTATCTGTTGGAGTGTATGTATGCGGTATCCATGTGCGATGCTCCGGTCTACGACGCTTCTCTATAGCGTTTCGAGGCTTATGTGGCTGTAGGTGGTTGAGTGGCTCCGTAATAAACCACGCGGTATCGAGCGCCGTAGCGCATTAGGCGGCCATCTTGTCGCTCTCCCCGGGGTACGTGGCCTGGCGCTGTCATGCCTCCATGTTGGCTTCCCTTTCAGCTTAATTCGCCCGAAGAAGCCAATTTGAACACGAATTTCGCTTTTCAAAACACACGCCTTTTGTACCGAATCCCTTTTACGCTTTTTGCTTCACTCGGAGGGCCTCCCTCTAACTTATCCCCATGCATTCGGGCGCCCCCTGTGCCATCACCGTGCATGCATGCATGGCGACACTAACGGATAGACACGTCCAAATATTAGCATTAGAAGCATAAAAAGAGGTGACCCTATAATCACAAATCCGATCCGGACGGATGGTCAATGAAATAAGCATGCAGAAGATTACATTTCAAATGCATGCATGATGTTGATGCATGGCGCGTTAACTTTGTTAGACAATTGAAAAGACACTCTAATAGTGTTGTTATTTCTAAGTTTTCTATAGTTTCTGGTGTAATGTTCAACTTTAGACACTTTCTAAATTCATGTACATATCGAATTTATTTTATATCATAAATATGTGATTTAAGCTTGAATATTTCTAATTTTGACAATTTTAGTTTAGGTTGAATTCATGAATTTGAAGTCTTTGTCAAATTTCAAATTTTGAAGCTTGATGCTACAATGTAATATTAGCTTTCGGATTAGTGGACTTTCCTGTGATTTGAATGCTGCTGCAAAGGCTGATATTGTCGACTGCCAGCGCCATCTGTGGATTATTTCTGAAACAAATTGCTTCGAGGTTGATGTGCGAAGCGAAATGCAGTTCATGCAGTGTCTGCATATACAGTACATTGCGTCATACTTCGCCCAGAAATATTACAAACTTAAGTTTAGACTATTTGTATATAATAACTTATTCTTTTACTATTATAATAAACGAAAAAACATCAACATATTTATTTAAACAAATATATTCATACAGCACAAACGCATCTTCAATGAAGTCCATTAAAATAAAGTTTCACAAACGAAATGCATTTATATATTTGAAAAACAGAAAAGCAAATATAAAATATAAATTATAAAACGTCATTAGTATAATAAAGGATATGTAAAATTGCCTTATAAGCTCTAAACAGTCGTTTTTTCAGCATGCTTTAATTCTGGTTATAAACAGGGCATGCAATGCATGGAATTTCTAAACGTCCACTTGTTCTGCCACGGATTCTTGTACGTTATTTTCTGAAATAAAAAAATACTAAAAATCAATCACTGTAGCAGGTTTGCACATGATAACATCATACAATGTGATCCCAAAGGCACTAGATGTATACATGACTAAAGAGAACCACAATGACATGACTCCTTGAGGGGACTTGTCGTGATATGTATAGGCTATGTAGTTATGCTACATGCATATTTATAAAATATCTGCATATCACAGCTATCTCGTGTGGTCACCCGCCAGTGGTTCTTCCACAAACCGTAAACGTATATGTATATAGGTTTTTGAGTGTTCGAGACAGTTATAAATGTGTCTATACTATATACAGGTGGCGCTCGAGCATGTCGAAAATGAGTCTACATCATTATGATATATCACAATGCCAACACAGCAACGTACAATGGAAAACCAATTATCATTGTCTTATTTATAAGATCTTATCGCTATATTACAGTCATCGGGCATCGTATATCTCTGCAATGTAATTATTAGCGCACTTATATCGTGTGCCGCTGCCATATTCATTATCGATATCAAATGAAACCGTACAGATTAGTGATAATGCCTCCGTGACATCAGACACGCTTCTTAATCCGTGTTAATTGCTCGTAATCACTCGTTAATAACTCGATCAATTTGCAAATGGAGATCGAATGCACTCTGGCCAAAGTGCTTTTTGGCATGTCTGACGTGCTCAGAAGACTAATCTGAAAGTATATCATTGACATTGCATATGCACTGTTTACATGTATACTCATTCAAATCAGAGTATATATCTCAATTGCAGTGTGCAGGTTTAAACAGAAATATGTATGTTGTTCCTATATTATTTTTAAGTTTTCGATATATATATATATATATTAGGAATATTTTTTTTTTCATATTCCATATAAAAGTGAGCAATCGCTCGATGACCACCTTATATCGATGTATGCGAAATCACATGTTCTGTACATTGAATGTACATTGAACAAGGCTCATTCCTCGTCCATTTTGCTTTTTTCCTTATCTGCAACTAGCCTGCCCAACTTCATATCTTACCCCCCGTCGATTCTTACAAATGCATACCTTTGATAAATTAATCTCGTAGATATATACTTTCTGCAAAATGGAAATACCTCGTTTTTAACCCCCACCCCCTCCCCCTTCATTCCTCCATACCTTCTTCGTCCCTTATACCCCTCTTCCCATGGCCCATGCCCACTCCTCCGATTCTTTCGCTTTTTCTTGTTTCTTCTGCTATTAATTACTCACTTATAATAACCCATAGCCCGGTATATAACTGGCACGCAGTACACAAGTATATACATTGTATACCTGCGCATGCACGTAATAAATGTAGGCTTATTTTGTGCGTTTTCCTCTATAGTCCCTTTCCCTTTCTCTCTCTCTCCCTTTAATATTGTCCAAATTGTAATCGTGACAGGCCCAGTGGGTGGGAACTGAAGGATAACCGAAAATTCCTTCTTCTCCATCCTCTTCTTCTTCATCATCTTTTTCATTTAACATCAACAATATGTAACGACAACGAATGCAATTACATTTATATTACGTACGGATGGAGGACTTTGTGGGGAAATGGTTGCCACTCGCCCCATACCACCAGTATATATGAGGTATACAGCGAGTGAATGGAGAGGACCAATAAGTATACGGTAGAAAGCATGCAGCTATATAATCCATGGCAAAAATCCAGCCGAAAAAATAGCCCCATCTCTATTATAACTTAGGAATTTGTACCCATTGTGCGTGGGACTAATAAGTATCCGCCATTTTTTATTTTGAAAATTCAATGAAAGCCTGTCTGGAGCATCTGTTGCAAATAAATAATCCACGGGGATTTCATTGTAAAATTTAATACTATTAGTATAGTATACAGCATGCATGATTGTCGTGATTTTTTACCTGGAAGTTGCAACCATGTTTACTAACCAGGGCCAAATTTTCAAAATTTTCGACTTGTAAATGCAAGCTATATATATATATAAAGTGTATTGAAACAAAATATAATTTTTTTTGAAAATATAACGTTAAACTTGTTTAATGTATATACATATACATTGTACATGCAGTAAAACCTATAGTGACCACCTCTAACTTTTCATAAATTGGTTTATAATGCTTATTATACATGTATACATGTACGTATATGTTTTCCTTCTGAAAAGTTCTCTATATATATAGTGACCTGTATACAGTGACCGAATTTGGCCATTTTTCGGGTAGTCACTTTTTTGCAGGTTTTACTGTATAACTAAATTTTGACCTTTGAAGTTGTATTTACAGGCCATTAATGATGTATACTGTAGATTTCCCAAAGTTGAGGATTTATTAATTATAACGAAAACCAACCATATAACTGAATGGATTTGTTAATGACGTCATTTTTTGAAACGGAATAGTAAATGTATACGCATTTTAACGTAAGCACGTTAAAAATGTTGTGACATGCATATAGCCTATTCACTATATTATATAATGTATACACTATGTACATGTGCTGTTTTTTTTTCAAAAAATGTACAAATTTGTAAAAGAGCCAGCATGTGAGTGTACATGCATACTGTATAAGTACCATGCATATGTTTATAACTTTGAAAGATATATGCTATAAAGGAATAACAATGATGAAATTTATAGCTTTAATTCATTTTTCTTATTAATATACATTGTATCTGAAAAGATTTATGGGTTGGAATAAATAAATGGAAGAAAAAAATGTTGGGTTGAATTCAAGAAGCTTGTAAAGAAACAAGTTTTCAGGAGCACTCGAGGCGTTATAATCTAAAAGTAAATTTTTAGATTTTTTATACAATATTTGAATTTAAAAAACAATGTAAAATGATGTTTGATTGGAGAAATCGAAAGCACGAATTATCCAGAAATGATGGAGGTGCTCAATCCAGGTTAAGGTTGCATATATTTTTGGGAGGGGCTTCTCGGAGTCTTCTCATTTGAGCAGGTGAAAGGTTTTTCTAATTTTCCCACGATCTTCTGAGCAAAAGGGTTGGATGGGACGTGACGTTTGATTCCCAATGGCATCACATGGCGTTAATTATACGTCTCATAGCCTTAACCGTGCTCGGGTCGTTACCTATGCAACGCATCACCTTTAATTGGTGAAATAACCAATGGATTTTAAATACCAATTCGCCGTTGCTTCTTTATTTATATTCAGTAAAAAATATTGGTTTCGAGCATGTACCAAGGGCATGCCGCTATTATCAGGCGGATCAGGAGAAGCAGATGCCTCATTATTAATCACCTGGGAAAAAGATTTTTAAATTTGCTAGTTTTTTGCCCATTTTTATTGGCTTTTTTTTAGGTTGACTAACCTTTGTGAATCGCCATTTGCCCTATCGGAGCACGTGGGGCATGACTTTTTGGGGTGAAAATGCAGGATTTTCATACAAATTGTTTATAAACTTAGTTTCCACCCTTTTGTGTTTTTTTTTCTTCAAAACATCGAGCTTTTATAAGTCATAAAACAACAAAATTTGCTTTATGCTTTTGTTTGAAAATATTTCAAATATATTATTCAAATTATAATGGAAACAATAACAGATGTGTATATAGTTGGAGTGGAGTTTTATAATCGTGAGCCATTCAAAAAATAGTCAAAATTTGCAATGCCATTTATGGAATGCCCCTCACAGACACGACAAACATTAAACATAGAAAAAAATTGCAGAAGTCAGTCTATAGATAAATGTATATAGAGTCTAAAGCAAAAAATAAACAAACAAAACCAACTTTGCATGCGTGTTTTGGCAGAGCAATAAATGCGAGGATAATTAAAAAGTGAATCAGTTTTAATTTATTTTTCATCGTTTTTTTTTTATTGCTCATTTTATAGCTGGCGCTTTATTTCCAAAAGGGAAAGTAGGCTATATATATCCACGAAAAAATGCACAAAAAGCGAGGCAAAACTTTAAAGTTTGATAAGGAAAACGACCTACTAGAATTAATCTCACGCGGTTAGTTTAATCGCTTCTTTTATTTAGACGATGCGTACAATATGCAATTTATAAGCCCTATAATTTTGCACGCAACATGCTCGAAACATGCATGTTCACGTATACTGTTTTTGAAGTATATTAGACGAGGAAATTGTCTCTCCTATATATGCATATATACAGGACGTGATGTCACTCGCTGCAGATACACTTGTAACTAATTTGCTTTTCTCGAGCATATTCATTAAATCTTTGGAGGGTTTCGTCTTTGCTAATCTCGACTGTATCTCACTGAAATGGAGCCACTTTTTCCTCATCATTATGCAACTTATAAAACAAAGACAATTGCATGCAGAATGTATATAAGGAACGAGGGTATCTGGATACACTTGACATTTTTGTATAGCACATTTAGCCCTCATAGCGTTTTTTGTAATTGGATTATTAATCAGATAGAAATTAACAATTTATTGCCTTATTAAGAAAGCATATATACTATACAGGTTTATATATGCTTTCTTGTTCAAAGAAATATTTCCTGCAAATATTCAGGCCATTCCATTCGCCTCAAAAATAGATGTATATATAGGCAGGAACGACTTAAAATTAGCTCTTTATATATAGTGATATCGAAATCCTTTCTGATATATACATCTATAGGGTAAAATCTAACAAGATCAATAGTGAATTAGATTGGTTTTGAGGGATAAATAAAGGTATACAATAAGTGCCACATATATACAAAGAACACAAAACAGTGAAAAACTTAGTCTGCAATCCTGATTTTATTTTTTTTAGAAACTTTGGCATTGTTCTCAATTTGTTGTATAAAAATTAGTTTAATTAACTTTAATGAAACTTTTATATGTAAGCTTTGTAAGGATTTCGCCATTAGTCTTTCATCTCAATTTTAATTTTTTGCTTAATTAAAAAATATATAAATGGCGTGGTGTTATATATTTCTGAGTTGTATATATTTGTTAATGTATATATGTTCAAGAAAATGATACAAACACTATAAATTTCGTAAAATAGTGTTTAAAATGCTTAATATTGATTTATTTGTGACTATTTTGCTGCAATATCACATGAAATTTACATTTTGCCATATGCATTGCACTGCAACTCCCAAGAAGGTATAGAAAACTAAACTGCTTTGACAAATTCGTGTTTTGAAACTTCAAACCACTTTAAATAGCAACAAAAACCAGACTTATAGTTTCATCCTAAGCAAATTCGTATCTTCAAAATATTTGTCATGCCAAGTTGCTTGGTATAGAATAGGATGTCCCATTTCGTGCAGCATTCCTGCGCAACTATATATACACTAACGCCAACGCCACATGGTGGCAACATGCACTACTATTAAATAAATCGCATGAACTAAATATAGCATAATATAAAGCATACGTTGAATTTATTTTACTATTAAAATGTGCTTCTGATTGCAATTGCAAAAAAAACGAAATTAACTAAAACCCTGAAAAAGGCTATTGCTACCCTGGCATTCAGAGAGCTGCTTCTGGGTCATGCACCCATGCATCCATGGGATCGACCCTGGCGCCCTCTATAGCAGGGCCGCTCCTAAAATATGAATGCTCGTGTGCGTAAATTTGCCTTTCGTGACACCGGCCTGCTCGTAACATGGCAGACCTGTCTCGTCTCCCTTTTAATTGTATTATTGTTGTTCGGCTGATGTACAGTTTCTTTGTCAAATTGCATACGATTAACGCGCTGCAACAGGTTGTAACTCCGTGCCGCAACAAAAAATGGCCGTCCCTGGGGCAACTACTGCTGCTGCTGCTGGTGGTGCTCGTGGGGTGGCGCTGGGATGGACTAGGACACCTGGATCACGCAAATGAGACAAGAAGGGTGGACTCGAATAGCTCGGCCACGGGGGTCAACCGGGGTCGAGTGGGCCGGGGAACCACATTCTTCAATCTCGTTTTCATTACAAATGCATACCAATAGCGCTGCTTTATCTTAGATATAGAGAGCAACAATACAGAGGTAGAACAACAAAAAAGTGCAAAACAACAGGCGTTGAGTGCCGACCCCTTCTGGATTTTCTGCCAAAAAATTTCGGCCGGGAACACTGCTGGGTGGAGCCAAGAATTTGCTACGTTTTTGAGGGTTTTCCCCTTCAACACGTCTCCAGTTTTGCATCTGCGCTAGACTGGAATATTTTAAATATGCGCGATTGGAGATTACAGTATATGATCTTATTTTTAGTTATGGGCATTGTTGAAGGTAGAAAAAATGGGGTTTTTCGGGGGACAGGGGATGCTGAAGCCCCCTTAAATGTGTGTGAGAAAATACCTGGCTATACAAAAGTTTAAAAAAAAAATGCTCAACGGTGTGCTACAAACCTTCCGATAAAACGACAAAAAAATAAGGCAGACCTCCTATAGTTCATCTTTGTAACGTTTGTCCCATTGGGGGTGGATACAGTGTCCATCCAATCCCCTATAGCTCTGTATATATACCCTCCAATGGATTTGTACAATTATCTTAATTTCAATCACTGTCCTGTGTCGTCCTGCATATACATTGAATTCAGGTAAAGAAAACTGGTGAAATGTGACCCAAACAACCGCATATACACTTAAGAACAAGCAAGAAATTAAGGGGGAAAAATTGGAAATGTTCGGTTTGGGTTGGACTCTTTTAAGTGCTGTCTTTCTCTAAAAAAATGAGCGGATTACATCACCTTGTATAGGACGTCGAGCAATGTTTTGAATAATACCATGGCAACTATACTCAAAAATTATCCTTAATTCTAAATCCGCGTATTGTTATTTTCTGCATGCTGTTTTGACAACTCATGACAACTGCATTCCTGTTATACGTAGGGGAAAAGGAATAAATTGGGTTACTATATTTTGCTACCATGGCACTGATGCTATGATATATTGAGCTTACACTATTGCTTCAAACCAAATGACAATGCATGTTAATTTACCTGAATAGGTTACAAATAATTTTCATGCAAAATCTTATGGAGTTTTGAATATAAATATTAAAAAAATGGTAGCAGTTTTTCGCAATTATATATGTATATAAACTCGTATAGAAATGTGATATATCGCAGTATTATAAGTTACAAAAGTATGAGTTTGTGATGTGTTTTGTGATGCATTATATGAATAATCATACGAATTCCCTTGAAACTGAAATTCATATACAAAGTATATACATGTTGTAATTTTTAAATTTTAGATTTGGCATGTAAAACACATTAAAACTGTGAGCCTAATTTGTTTACCTGTATTGCTTGGTAAACAGGTTATTATACAGTCCATTCATCGTGTAACATGTAAAATCTCACGTACATTAAACGCTGAAATTAATTCCCCGGGATTACATTAACCAGATTAATTCATGTTTCTATAATTCCATCTGAAATACCGGTCCTATATTATCCAAATAAACGCGTATTAATTATTTACAATTTAATACGAGCCGATTGCTTCATTTAGAGACCCTCGCTTATGTCGTACATGCCATTATTGCAATTAACAACACCAGAGAGTGAACATTTTAGTGTAATGTATATTTTTTATTAATTGCACGAACATATTTACACCATGCACCTAACAGTTTTAGACCTATAGGTCCCTGCAACGAACGCACCCAGTGCACAAAGGCGGACAGGATTTATGTTGTTTACATAAATGATGCAAAAGTTTATTAGCAGATTGACTAAATACATCAACATTCCCAAAAGACTCAAAACCATATAATCATGGATGCATACTTTGTAATTTATGTAAAATATTTTACAAACAGCTAGTCGACATTTCTATATGAATTTCATCCATTTGAGGGGTGAATGGGTGATAAACCCAAATATGGGGAATTGCGAAATAACACCTTAACCCATTGCTAATGCGATTATGTAACATCCTATATATATATATATATATATCTTAATTCAAAGTTATACATACATTATAATACATTATTATCTTATTTGATCTCACAAAATCCTATTATAAAGGGATTCATGTCGTATATAGAGTCCCGGCCATAAAATAAAAAATATGTGGATCTCATTTGGGCCCTTGCTTATCTTATTAATCTCCTTAACAATCCCCATAATTGTATTGTTCTCATTGTCATTTTCTACATGAGATGTTATATATGACTGAAATTTGAAACCATTCATGTAAAATATATAAAACTTGATTTTAGTGAGTTTTACATGAAATTTCGATATAAACATCTTAAACATGTATACATCAGCATGGTATTTTCGCCATGCACATTCTATAGCTTGCACAATGAAAAAAGTATATATAGTGTGGTGCCATCTGCCTTAAATGCATTGACCAGTTCGCCCTAAGCTGGACTCTGAATGGCCATTTTGGAAGATCATGAAGCAGTCAGTCTGGTGCCATAAATATATTTTAAGCTTCATATTTATGGCGTAATATTGGCTGAGCCATCTTTTAACGGCCCCATTTTTGCTTTTCTCCGCTCCCAAGTATAAATCTCGCTTATAAGTCATAAAAGGAGAAACCCGTAAAACTGAAAAATGTGCAGTTTTCGAGCACTAGCTCATTTTCATTGTCAAGTGTCTCGGAGTATAGCCCTACTTTAATGCTGGACATTGGCCATAGTGCTATTTCATTAGAGACGCCTTCGTGCTCTTGCAGTGTCATCGTGTGTAATGGGCTTTTCGTTATATTTCCTCCATTTTATGCTAAAGAAATATTTCGTGATGTTTTTTTCTGAGCATATAGCGTTCATAGATTCCTTACCCTGATACATAGACTTGTGGACGTAAGAAAGATGAGTGCTTGGACAATAAGTGTATAACTGTCTTATAATATACAAGTTGAACTTATTTTCTATTATTTTTTTTAATAAAAAGTATATTTGCTTTCTATAGTGGATGACATTGACAAATATACTTTAAAGCTCTCATAAAATGTCTATATACAATTTACATGTATTATACAATATAGAGTTCAACATTCGTTAGTAGCCTATATTCGGTTCAGCACCCCCTGGTGGCATATACGAGCCTTATACCCTAGTGAAAATTTCATTGTTTTGAATCTCAGGCTTGTTCATGCATGAGTTTAGGGAGCATCCCATTGTTATATCGCAATTGGAGATTATAAGTCTTGTTTTGCATGTTCTTATTAGAGTGTGATCTCATAACAGACTCATGAAATAGTAGGTGTGTTCATTAAGGGGGATCTGAACTGCATGTTTTGCTATGGGTAAACTTTAAAACCTATACTTTTAAAAAAAACTACTTGTTATAATACAAAAATAAAAATTGATAAAAATGCAGTATTTTTGTAGCTATACTGCATGATCAA
>JAQGCC010003765.1:0-14563 GCA_034698905.1 Xestoiulus laeticollis
TAATGCTCTGGCAATTTAAAACCATTACATTAAGTCCATTAAGCTGCCTACTCTCATGATTAGAAATGAGATTTACAAACAAATTACGAGATACTAGTTTTCCTGGTCCAGGCCTGCAACAGCCCCCTCAAGGAAGGAACCAAGAACGGATTTTCCTTCCTGGGTGAGATGAAGATATAGATGAAGTGATATAGACACTAAATATTATAACTAAAAAAGTTACATTAAAACGTTTTTGCTATTTTGTAAATGGTATACAAAGTTTAAAATTTTTCTTTCCTTGAATATTTCTCCCCCATATTGCCAAACTGGTGTTCGGTTAAAAACATATCGCACTTGTGTGTTCATTCTGTTGACGTACTATGGAGTTCTGAATCCAACTTCATCTTCAGATTTCTTTGATTGCAATTAAATGTCTTGTGCTTTTGGCATCAATGGAGTCTTTGGTAAAATGGAGAAATGGTAAACTTTCCAGGATCCCACATTTGTTCTTCTTTAGAACAGCCACCACTAACCTGTCATTTTTGTCTTGTAATATGCCATTTGTCGCACAACCTTTTCTGCCAATGTCATTTGGTCAACTATTGAAACTGGACCAAAGTCTAGTCGTTCCACATGATTGGCACTTAGTTTCTTAGTATGCACATACAGGTTGACCTTGGTGAATGTTATCATAAATGTGGAGGGCATTGGCTTGGAAGGCCTTTTCATTAATCTCACTGCTACTTGTTTTAGCTGTTGCTCCATTAAAGAATCGGCCCTTAGTTGATTTGACATTATATCTGGCAGATAATTGACGCTAACTTAAAGTCCGAATTTGTAGCACTTTATATTTGTGAAAAGGAAATTTTTCACTAAGAAATTTTTCTGCAAACAGAACTACAAGTTATTCACTACAACTTCAACATGTATATTTGGTTGGGGTTTATTTTGATTGCATGTTGGGTTTGAGGTTGTTAACCCTGGGTGCATAAATAGAGACTCCTTTCTTTTGAAAAAACAACTTTCAATTGTAACTTAATATTAATTACTTCATTATGCAACTAACCACACTTGAAAATATGAATATAATTATAATAATTGCAATTTATACTAATGATTATAAAATACACTTTTTTATTGAAATCTCAAAGGTGGATCTAAAAACACCAGAAAACGAAAAACTACCACTAGGGGTCAAACCAGCTATTGAACTCGCATATGAATTGTTAAGTCCCTTGAGTTTAATCTCTGGGTCTTCAAGGTAACCATCAAACAATTAACAAGCCTCATTAATTTGTGAGGACAGCAAAATTTTGTCGTAGATACACTTAATGTTGCTTTTAATTTTAATTTGGAATTTTTGAGGTGAAGTTGTTAACTTTATAACACGAGTCGAAATAGGAATTGTTTTGATTCAAACTTGAACTTTACCTGGAAGAGAGGTACTATATGCTTCTATTTCGATAGAGGCTAGTCGTGCACAAGAGTAACATCCTTTGTAGGCAATTATTCTGTCAAATTTTGGACAGACTATGTGTCAAAACAGAAATTTTCAAATTTTCAAGATGCAATGACACTACTACGATGTTTGATGTGACAACTACTGATCTTAATTCCCCATTTCTTCAAATAAATATTCTATGATTCGAAATTACCATATGCAGTATTCTTGATGTTTCTTCAATTAGTTGTTTTAAATAAGTTTTTTTGTTTTTCACTTCATAGTTAACATGTTAAAATGTTAAAATGCAGACATTTTACTGATAATTAGTCAAAAAGAAATGATCTGGCATAGGCTTTATTTGCCTTAACATCTCCAATTTTGCCACATGTAGGCTGCCTATAGTCTGCTACATTTTCAATGTAAGCTTCATTAGAGTCAGTCACACTAACCACCAAATTTGTTGGTATATAGGTTTCTGATTGATAATAAGTCCTATAACTTCCAAATATATTTCTCTCGAATCTTTTGAAACTTGTTTCATAGATTTTACCTTAAAGGCTTCAGTAGTTCCTTTAATTTTAAGTGTCACCTGTATTACTGGTAAACATGTTATTCATGTAATATGTTTCACTGCATAGCTTTTAGTATAATCAGGTTTGAGAAATCATCTATAGTGATGACAAGGTTGGTATGTAATAATTGTGTACATCAATCCACTATCTCCTGCAAAATAATCAGTAATGCCAGGTTTGTTCAGGCTACGTTAACGCCGACTGATCCAAAATATTTTGGATCTGTTCTACCAGTGCCAACCTCTCGAGCGAGCTCGGGCAAGTTGGGCAGATACAGTGTACGCGTGTTGCTTATTTTAGATTGGTTGGGCAAATGTCAAGGAATATTCGGCCGACTTGAACTCGGCTGAGTACTGCCCCAATGAACATCTGAGACTACTTCTCAACTACCCTACTTAACCGACAATGTTCCGACAGACCTAGAATCCAAGAATTGACATTTGTTTAAAGTTGGAGTACACTGGCAGTCAGGATAAAATGATTTATTTTATAAAAGAACAACGAAATGCAACACAAATGTTACATTTGCTTTCATGTATGTAAGCTAAAATTAATGCAACTGCATGCACTACAGTCAGATATTAGTCATCTTAAAAGTTAAGATATTGCCCAAAGTTAAAGTCAAGTGGACTGCATTTTTTAGAACATAGTGCATGCATACATACAGTTTCTCATTTGCATGTTGTATCTGTTATAGTGATTTCTAGTATTTAATGTTTATGTATATTACAGCAGAATACACTGTACATAAATTGTATGAACACCATTCTTTAATCTTTTTAAAGAAAGGATGACAATAATAATCTCACAGTCAGCTGAAAACAGCCCTTGTATATCAATGAGCAAATAATTGGTAAATAGTAGCATGCATTATACCACTTATTTGCAATTAAAAAAAATCGTCCTACTGTTCAGCTATATGTAATTCGTATTAGTCTGAAAAAATGTATAGAACCAATGTTATAGAAAATTATATTCTCTACAACTTTTATTCGGAAACGGCTTTCTATCATAATTCCTAAATTTCTAACTTTTAATTCAAAGTGGAAAATTTTCTTGGTAGTAAGTACATGTACTAAGAGCTCGGATCACTACGAGTTTAACAACATTCCGCCTCTTGCTTCCGACTACTGTCCAAGCATGAACTAACCAACCTACATTTTTTGTATGATCTACAACAGCTTGCCTTCGTATTACTGTCAAAGAACACCAACAGCACAACGCACTCCGCATTTAGTTCAGTGCATTCTGAAATCCGATACCCATGTTCCACCCCACGCCCACTCCGGTACGAATAATCCACCCTATGGACATACAGCATCACCAGAGCAATACGTGCATTCACATGGGCGGGGTTACCCTGGATATCGTCCACGTGGCATGACGGCTGAACGTTTCGGGTTACACTTGGCGCATTTATTTCCTATGGGGAGACCAGAAATTCTTTTCCTATCTTGCATCTTAATGTTTGGATAATGGGAACTTTGACCTCTCATCATAGTTCGTGCTAGCAAGAGTTGGCCGGATACCAGACTTTGCATTTTAATATCCTCGTGTTTGGATGTGCTTGCTAAACAATAATCCATACTAAGTCTAACATTACACCCTTTACTGATTCCCCATCACGTTTTGCAATCACCTTCAAATACATGTAGAAGCCAAAATGACTGTGGACAATGGTATCTTAAATACAACGATAGTTACCCTGTAAAAGTTTCAATAAATGAGAGTTTCCTTAGGTGCCTACTAGTACATGTATACACTAGTATCGTTTGCAAAATCAATGCACCAATCAGGATGAAGAATGATTAAGTCACATGGGCTCTTTGCAATTTGAAAAATAAAAATAAATTTAAAAAATTTGGTTTCTATTGTTTTTTTTGCTCAATTGTCTGAGTACTCTGATTATTACTGTAATTTAATTAGTTTAGTCATGAGGGCAAAGAAAATCCACAATCAGTGCATTGTTATTTTTTTTTATAAAATTTTAGATAATTTATTCAAAAGTACGTTGAATCACATGTACAATGTGGCTATTATATTTTTTTAAAAAAAATCCCACAAATCAAACGGTCATTCAACGACCGTGCATACAAAAATAATGAAAACAAAAATTATCTTAATGGAGACAAACATTCATAATTTTGCAATTGTTCTTGTTATACATGTATATATATATGGTTATCTCAAATATAAAATTTAAAGCTTAATTTTCCATTCTTATTTTTAAAGATTAATTAATTTAATGGTTAAAATGCATGACAGGCCTCTATGAGAGTTATTTATGAACTCAAATAATTCATTCAAACAATATTAACAGTTATCTACATACTGAAACATAAAAATTGTCAAAAATAAACAATGTAAAATATTCATTACCTTTATAAATATAAAATACTTTCAAAACTACAGTTTCTCACTGTCCGAAACATCCACCTCTTTCTCTCTCCCTAATTTTTTAAAGTCAGTTAATTTTATATGAAATGGAGACAAAATTGTTTTCAAATAACCTAATATTTCAATTATATTCAAACTTCATGATATGCATGCTATAGTGTTATATACTCAATTCAGCCTTCCATAAAAGGAGCTTAGTAAAACCTGTTCAGCTGGCACTCTTCAATTGTTTGCCTAAAGTTTGACTGTTCACTTTGGAAGCCAAAGAGCAAAAGTCATAACCAGAAATAATAATTTAACTATCTATTTGGTTATCTTCCCAGAGTATTTTCCCTAAGGGGATAGCTGATCGAGAGAGGGATTTTGTCCCAAGACTCCAGTAGTCAATATTATACTTACCTGGCTGGTTATAAACAAGAATTTGTTTCCACTATGATTTTATCTGTTTTAAAATTTAATCTTTTTGTTACTCTAACCAGGGAATAACCCAATGGTTGGGCTCGAATTTACACAGTTATGGCTATAGCATCCAATTTAATTTAATAGTCCAAATTAATCAGGCAGTTAACCACCCATAATTTCCTTATTTGAAATTTTAGGTTTTCTGTTGGTTAATATAGGTGCTGCCACCCGGACACGAGGAAAACACATTTCCCCCATATGATATAATGCATTAAAGACCGACTTTTTGACTAATGAGCCACTTCAAACCCCCAAAATATTAAGAAAGCCAAGATTAAAAGTAATATGATTAAATGAAATCAAAACTTTAAGAACCACTCGAACATAAATTAAAAATAATGTACATTACCACAACACTTTCTTCATATGTTGAGTTAAAATGTTCCTGCATCTCATATTGTTCACCACCAGTAGAGTTGGATTGGTATTAAGTTTCTAGTTTGTATTTTGAACCCAATATACATGTACGTGGTGGTACTCATTGTAACACGGATCACTTTTTTCTATCTCTGACTTTAGTCTCTGTTGGTTGTTCAGTGCATTCCAGTACATGTACCTGGGAGTCCAAAGGGTTTCTTTTCTGGTAAATCAGTTGTGAATAATTTGTCGTTTCGAAGTACTGCTGCTATTTCGTCCATTTTGTTCACATCGATGCTTGTGACTTTTGTTGACTTCAGAGAAGCATAAATTCTCCCTATTTCACAAAATGCTGAAGATCTTTTCGGTAATGTCCACTGTTAGCTCTGAATATACCTGCAGAAGAGCTATAATCACTAAGCATGATAACACTGGAGCACAATGGGAGTGAAGTGTTTTAAGATAGGACACTAATACGTAAAGCATGACAACACTGCAAGACTTCCATAAACTAAAGTGTAGTCTGAAAAATCTGAGGACAGAGGATCTCATTCCCTTACTTGCTATTACCATGTGGCTATTCCTGCAGTCTATTTTTGGAACTTATTTTTAGTCTGCTGTTTTCAAAGGCTGTTGACCATGTTGAATTGTAGAATTTTGGCTGTTTTGGCATTATTAGTCTGGAAGCCTAGAAGTAGGACAAAAGAAAATAAACTTCCATGGCAGCAAAAGCCATACTCCTAAATTGACCTCAGATTTGTTATAAATCACATGCATTTGATAATGATCTCGAATGATTGAATTAAGTACTTTTATGATTACTCTTAATTTGAATTTTATATCTGAATAGTCATGGTTAACTTAATTATCCTGATTTTAAGTTTTATAGAAAAATTTTGAATTTTACTTTTACGTTCAAACATGTGCCACAATTTCAACAGTCAATACTGAAGAATAAAATTAACAACCTCTGTGAGATATCAAGTTTGTGGTTAAGCAATTTTGAGATCATGTTTCTATTGAACTGATGCAACCATACTTTGAATATTCACTTCTACAAAATATTACTTAATACATACTAAGCACAATTTCATAAATTAATTGACCAAGATGTAATGCCACGATGCAAGCTCAAGTTTTCTTTTTTTTACATTGAATTTAAAAGAAGTTCTTTACATTTCTTCTGTTTTCTGATACATTATTGGCTTCCCAAACACAATTCCTTAATCTTTTGCCTTTTATAATTTTTATTTCCCCACAAGAAAATAAACAACGTTTTCAAAACATATACATGTATATTCTAAAATTCACTTTACATGCATGCACTTTGAAGTCAATTAACCTATTTACATTGTATTTCAAGCATGCTTTGTTTTTTAGATATTACGTAATACTATCAAATTAAATGTCGACCTTATAGGCCTATGCATCTAATTGGCTTTGCTACACACTAAAAACGTTGGGTTAAAATTCAACCCAATATCGAGTGCTACATGTATATGGACATACATTGCAACATTGGGTGTAACAACCAAATGTTACCCAACGTTGGGTCAAAGTTATTAACACAAGTTTTGGTTAAATTAAGCTTAGAATTGGGTAAATGTGATGTTTGTGTTATTTATAATAAAGTTACCCAATTAAGAGTTAATTATAAATAACACAAACCTCACATTTACCAATTAAATTCTGGTCCTATTTTACCCAAAATTTGGTTGTTACATTTAAAATTCAACCCAATGATAACCCAATGTTGGTAAATGTATGTCCATGTAGCACTCAATATTGGGTTGAATTTTAATTTAACGTTTTTAGTGGGTACGCTAATTTTTATTCTATTGCGCCATTTTGCCTCCATATAGCGTTTACAGACAGGCTTTCAAAAATAAATATTAGTTAACATGTGCAAATCCAACTCTTCAGTGTGTCCAAAACATTTCAACATTTATGTCTAAATCGACCCTCAAAGAACACAGCACACTAATATACTGTATCTAGGTGACGACATTATTTATTTTTACATGCATGTTGCAAGACTAATTTTGTGCTTTTCAGCTGCATCGTATACCTGTTGTTCAAAATCGTCTAATGATCCCAAGCCACTTAATCGATTCAGTCATACAAAAGAATTCATGGACACATTTTAAGATGTTTTCATGCACGTTACAAACAAATCCACTGGCATATTTACAGATCATGCACGTATAATTGGAGGAATCACCTGCTCTATAATTAAGCTATGTATACCATGTATATATAATACAATTTGCATACCGTCTCAATGACTGGCTAGACTGACTGAGCCTTCTGTATACCTTTGACTACAGAACATTAAATATAGTTCTATACCAGTACTTCAAGAATGGTAGGCCTATACAGTATATGTAGTAGATGGCTCTGTTTCAAGATGGTCCTTGTGTTTTGTTTTCTATTCTTGACCCTTGCACATGACCTAAATGGGTTATTTTGAAAGAGTAGAGAAATATGGATCGATTTTGGGACATTCAGGATGACAGATTGTTGTAAAAACTTTTGTCTAATCAATAAAACATGTTAGTTAATTATTGATATTGGATGGCAAAAGAAAGAACAGATTATAGCATATTTTAATCACCGAAGGGCAAAACTGGATCTTAGAACATTATACAGGAACAATATTCATCTTCATAATACAGTTGAACCCCTCTGTTGAAAACATTAGCTCGTAAAGGTTATTAGGTAAGAGGGGGTTATCTTTTTTAACTTTTTAATGATAGGATTCTTCAATGTATCTGAATTAAATGCATATATTTGTTGTATACACAAAAACGGCTAATTTGCAATTACCTATGCAGTTTATGCAGGAAATTAGTCATCCCACAGGGGAAATTCCCTTGTTAGAACGCCTCTAAGTTATTTCTATTTATGTGTGCATTACTCAAAAGCAGTGCACGTATTATCACTATTATCACGTGTGATTACTCTTTCTTTCGAAAATGCATCCCAAATCATAGTACATGTACCTATACAGTCAAGACTGATGCTGAACGCGTCTAATTCTGTAATGAAAAAAGCTATAGATGCACCTTATAGCTCTACCGCAACAAGAGATAGCTGCCTGAGCTGAGTCTACCGTAAGTAAAAATCGCCCAAGGCACTATTTCAACTACACTCAAGTGCTCTACAGAATGCTGTGGCCAAGCTGAAAAACTAAAAACGCCTCCAGAGAACTTTAGACATTTATTTTTTCAACATTTAGATTTTTTTGTGCATGTTAGGTATCAAATATTAGCTACTAAAATGCTTGGGCCCATAGAAATGTTATTAAGTATTAAGTATTAGCTAATCTCTAATGCCAGAATGACAGGCCTAAAATAGCATGTATACAGTGAAACCTGTGAATAAGGGACCCTCCATATAGTGTACTACCTGGAAGTACATGTAGCATACCCTAACAGTCGGCACGGATCGATTTATTATTATATATACATTATAGAACAAACTTACATTTATATATCGAATTACCTGCGAAACGTGACTTGCACACTCGTATCCTGGGCCAAATCACGGTTTTACCTGCGAAAAGCGTAAGCCAAAGCATGCCAACAATGAAATTTCACCCACTGGGAAATCCCAAAATGAGGGCGATAAATGTCAAATAAAATACATTAGCATAGTGAATGCATGTTTACCATTTAGAAAAGGCATTTAGATGCATGCATGTATCCCCAAAATAAAGTAAAACTGGCTACATCTATATACATCCAGTTGTATACGAGCGTATATTTGTTTTTATATGTATTTTTTTTGGTTTTGTTTATGTTAAAAATCATTAAAATTGCAACATATATATTTGTGCATCTTCATTAGGATAATAATATCTGCTTCATAATGGTCATCACTTTAGCTGGACCTTCATATAGCACACCCCATGGTTCGGTCCCAATGGGGTGCACTATAGTCACAGGTTTCCCTGTACCTTATAGTTCATAGCAAAATAAACAGGAAAACCCATGCCCATGTAGTTTCTCGAAATTTGAAACTTAAAATTGGTGGCAAGAAGACTGCTAGTGAGGATGCTGGTACATGTATCTCCATTATTATAGAACAATTGGGATCATTTTTATTGAAAACCCCATTTTTATGAATGGGAAGGTATATCGTTTCCTATTGTGCCTTTCAAAATGACGCGCGACCTCGCTCATACGGTATCTTAAAAGAGATTAGCGTCAACGTTGCCCATTGGGATCATCCCTTATTTGGTAACTTAATCCGCGATTGTCAAATAGCAGTTTCGGTGTATTCATACGCCATTTATCGCCTTAACTTTACTTAAATATCCACATTAGAGGCTTAATACTACACGCTGCACGCCCTGGTCTTTTTTGCTCATTCAAAAATAATATGACTATATCACGGGCATGATTATCAGAAAAACAGCAGCATGATTTTGGAAAATCCTTTAAGTGGTTTGTTGATGTTTTGTGATGACACACCAGGAGAACCATGATTTCACGCGACGTGCTCACCAAACTTTCGCTTATATACATGTACATGTATATAGTTTGAAAACCTGTTTTCGTACTAAGCATCACTGCAGCAATATATTCTTGGAAATTGGTCATGCTGACAACATCTGCGCAGGCAAAACTAACACAGCTTAATTTGCTTTAAGCCTGATCTACGAGCAATGTTTTGTCTACATTCATGCATGATCAGGAAAGAATGAACTTAAAAATTGCCATAAGTCGTTGCATGTCTACACTACTCAAACTTTTCATCAGATTTTTTACTATAGTCTTCTGCACAGTGGTTCCAAAATCATCATTGAGCAATTAAGAACTTGGTGATGTATCTAACACCAGTTGTAAAGTCTGGTCCACACACAGTTTTGTTTGACAAACCTTGCTTAATCATGGTATTGTGGTTTGACAAATTTGCAAAAGAATGATATCACAGTATATAAGGGGTATTTATATATTTATATATTTTTGCCCCAGGACCCTTGGGACGTTTGCCGCCTGGGCCTTTTTCCTTAAATCCGCCACTGCCGCTTATAGTGCCGCTATAATGTTTAATTTTCACTAAGATTTAGTAATTTAGCTTTAGAATCCGTTTTTATAACATATCAACATTAAGAAATCATGAAAATTCATCCAAAATAGTTTCTTTCATTCATCGCATCAAAGACATCCTGAACATTCAATTTGCACTGTTTTTTCTTCTTAAGTATTCAAAACGCTTTAAATGTTTTAAGGGGTGCCGCGAATTTTTTTATCCCGACAAGGGTGCCACCGTGCCACCACAATAAAAGTTTGAGAACCTATATGTTCTATAGTGGCGACCTTTGGGTTGCACCAAGTTCTTGCTCCATATGACGACTTTAGAAGCACTTCGCAGAAGACTGGGCAAAAGTCTGAGGGAAACTTTGAAGAGTAGATGCACGATTTGTGTCAAATTTTTTTTCTCATTCTTTCCCGATCATGACACAATGAAGAGAAAACATGGTTTGTGGACCAGGATTAAGAAACAAACATTT
Organism: Xestoiulus laeticollis; assembly: GCA_034698905.1. NCBI lineage: Eukaryota > Metazoa > Arthropoda > Diplopoda > Julida > Julidae > Xestoiulus > Xestoiulus laeticollis. The sequence continues at coordinate 10,733 of JAQGCC010003765.1, forward strand.
CAAACAACCGATTTGAATACAAGTGGCTCCATTGCTGCATGTATATGGTGTACGACAACGGTTCTCAAACTCTTTGCGCCATGCATGGCACCCTTGACGGGCTAAAAAAAATTGCGACACCCTTCAAGTGGGTTAAATATACTTAGTAAAAGAAGAAAAAACAGTGCAAATTTAATGCTCAGTTGTCTTCAATGCAATGAATGAAATGAAACTGTTTGGATGAATTTTTCATTATTTCCTTTAGCATATATATTGTTTATGTGAAGTTTAGTTAACGCTGCGGCACCCAGTTTGAGAACCACTGGTGTACGAATTACATTTCATTCAGTGGAACCTGTGAATAAGGGTCCTCCAAATAGCGTACTACCTGGAAATAACACAACCTAACAGTCAGCACGGATCGATTTTATATACTAAACTTACCTTTATATAGCGTATAACCTGCAAAACGCGACTTGCACAATCGTTTCCTGGGAAAGAATCACGATTTTATCTGTGAGCAACGTATGCCAAAATGAATTTTTCGGTTTTGCTTATGCTAAAAAAAACATTAAAAAATGCAACATCTATCTTTGTGCATCTTAATTATGGTAATATTTACAACACGTAAACGTATACGTTTGCATTTGTATACATGTATAGCATGTACACGTATACATGTTTGCATTTGCATACATGCAGTTATGTACACATACATGATGTGTACAATTGAATGCATGTACACGTATACATGTTTGCATTTGCATACATGCAGTTATGTACACATACATGATGTGTACAATTGAATGCATGTACATGTACATGATGTGTACATTATAGTTTTATATGTACAGCATGTACACGTGCATGATGTGTACAGTTGTAAACATGTACTGATGTGCAGCGTGTTCAGTTGTATAATACATGTATATGTACAGTGAAACCTGTGAATATAGAGCACCCCATTGGGACCGAACCATGGTGTGTGCTACTTGGAGGGATGTGCTATATGAAGGTTCAGCAAAAGTGATGATGAATCAGATATCATTATCCTAATGAAGATGCACAAATACATACATGTACAATATACGTACATGTATGTTGCAATTTTAAATGGCTTTTAATTAAACAAAACCAAAAAATACATAGAAAAAAAATCTACGCTCGTATACTGCATATAACTGCATCTATAGTAGTATATGTAGCCATTTATATTTCATATTGGACTAACCAGCTATTTCGGAATATTTTTTCACGTTATCTATACTTAATCTTTATAGGTTGTGTTTTAAGGAGTGTTTCCATCCTCCATTTTGTTGTCATTGGCAAAATACTGGCGCCTGGTTCTTTCGAACAAAAACAGTCTTAAGATAACTTAAAGACATTATTAGGCTTTTTGGTATAATGATTTCAGTTTGGCATTTCCAAGTGCGTGCTAAAAATTTAATTACTTCATCCTATGCTGACATAAATAAACGCTTCTTCACTGCTAATAAAACCCTCGTGTGATCGGAGGAAGGCAACAGCTGGGAGTAGCTGGCCCAAATTCAGTCCAATTTGTTTACCCTGGAGAGCAAAATGTGTACAGCCCATGCAGAGTGCCATCCTGCCGGGTTTCGTTCCCTCCTGGAAGGGTGGTTTCAAGAGATGGGGTGACGAACGGGGCCTGGGCAGGGGCGAGAGCAGGCAGCTGAACCCGCAAAATGACCATCGCGAACTGATGAAGCCGAAATCGGTTTGAAAAGACGTTGAAAGGAGCAACGGCTTTGTGTTTAAGAGACTGGAAAAAATGTGATGTCACAGATAATCTGCTCAAAATTTATCAGGTCCTGACGATCTCTTACAACTTCTGTGGTCGTCCTTTTCAAGTTCGCTTTCCAGGCGAACAACGGTTCGCTTCTTTTATGCCGATAAAAGAGGGGTTGCTGGGCACCCCCACCCCTCCAAGGGCCTCCATACACATAAGATATCTATAAAGGAGCCACCACCTCGTGATATCCACGTTTGGATCAAAAAACCGTACATTCCAAGGTGTCTGTCGCATCCTCATATATACATGTATATGCATACAGTGAAACCTGTGAATAACAGCCTTCCATATAGCGTACTATACCTGGGAGTATAGAGCACAAACTATATGTACCAACATATATAGCGTATTCCCTGCGAAACGCGACATACGCACTAGTATCTTAAAACAAAATCACAGTTTTACCTGCGAAGAGCGTACGCCAAATCATGCAACAATGAAAATTCACCCAATGGGAAATCCCAAAATGAAGGCGATAAATGTCAAATAAAATACATTAGCATATAGTGAATGCATGTTTACCATTTAGAAAAGGTATTTTAGACACATGCATGTGCACCCAATATAAAGTAAAAATGGCTATATACATCTACATTGATGCAAGTATATCGAGCGTATATTTGTTTTCTATACATGTATATATTTTTCGGTTTTGTTTATGTTAAAAACCATTTTAAAAATTGCAACATATATATTTGTGCATCTTCATTAGTATAATAATATCTGACTCATTATGGTCCTCACTTTTGCTGAACTTTCAAATATAACATCCCTCCAAGTAGCATACCCCATGGTTCGGTCCCAAGATATAGGGTGCGCTATTCACAGGTTTCACGGTATACTTTTCTTTCGCTCATGGTTCTATCAACCATTTTTATCAAACTATAATGGGCATTTCATGAAGAAACATGGACATTGAACATTGAAATCACAGTAAAACCTGGAAACGTGACAGTGCACCTCTGCATAGTGATTTTGCATAATTTTTTTAGCGCATATACGTATATATTTTCCTTCGTAAAAATTCTATAGACTTTCTATGGACGTGTCCATAAACCTCGTGAACTATTTGGTCCAAGAAAATCCACAAAAGTCTACAGTGGGAGGGGGTTCCATAAATTCCACGTGGACGTTTATGAAATTTTTTTGAAACTTTTACGAAAAAAGACGTTATTTTGACCACTAAAAATTATTATAAAATGACGAAAAATGATGTCATTTTTAGAGATGAAGAAAAAGGCAAAAAATGACGTCATTTTTAGAACAGAAAATGAGGAAAAAATATCAGTCCACGTGGACCAGGGGGACGGGGAAATTGCTGAAAACACACAACAGTCGACAGAGGGGGTTAAATTTGCCACTACGTGACGCTACTCGCGCATACGCTGTTTTGTAACGCAGACCTTATCCATTGGCACATTTGTATTTATACATGTATATCATGACAAAGTTGCGAAAATATGTGCTAATTAACCTTCATGTGAATATTTATATATTGCATTGCATTTTTATCATTATGCTTAAAACAAAAATTTGTTGTTTTAAACAATATATTGCAATTTTCATGTTCTTGAATAAAGAAATGTTCAACACACAAAGATATCTTTTTCTTGTAAAAGTATACAAGATGGTTTGACAGGGTGATGTAAACAAGTGCTGCAGTTGATGAACTAATCGTTGTTTAGGTCATTTCCACATCTCCAGATGGGACTCTCCACTTGCTGGAATCTGATCACTTCCTTGTATATATAATATCGCGCCAGATAAACACCATTACAAATTCTTAATTGAATGTACTCGCAAAATAGACGAGTGTAATCGTATCCCTTCAGAAACGCGTCCATTAATAAGCTAATAAAACTAGCCCCCTTTGAAATTCGCCATTAATCTCAAATGTCCAAGGCTGATTTTAATCGTCTTCGTGTACGAATTATGATACCCGATACCTATATATATATATATATATATATATATATATATCAAACTATACATAAGCTATTGGACTATATATATATATATATATATATATATATATATAGAGA
>JAQGCC010003766.1:0-14563 GCA_034698905.1 Xestoiulus laeticollis
GAATAACATACAGTGCTGTCAATGTGGTTAGCATTAAGGGAGCATTAAAGGAGGCGTGCTCAATCCCTCTATTTATTACAGGTTTATTTCATCATGTTTGAATATATTTCACTAGTTTTCTTGAAAATAGTTTGAAATTCAGTTCAAATATTAGGGCAATTGAGATGTAGATATATCTACAGGGTATTCTAAAATTCTTATGCACCTAAATTAATAAATAAGAATGCAGGTTTTAACTTTTTTTAATATTTCAACAAAACCTCGCAATTAATATTTTACTTTTCTTTATCATTTTTACTATTTGTTTCATTGCATATTTAACACTACATTAAAATTTAATTTAATAGTAATAATATTTACTGAACCCATTACAATTTATTCCAAATATGACAAATGACAAATAGGTCACCCTGTAAATGTATAGGCCACATACTGCATGAGCAGGTACAATAACCTAGATTCGAATTATGGTTATCCTTGACATAATAACAATCTAATTATTTATACATTTATTTCATTATAGTAAAATATGCGTCATTATTTTTTTAAATAATTATAAATTCGGTTTATTTGAGTTTAAATCCAAAATTAGGTGTATTGATCTACAGGGTGTTCTGAAAATGTTATGCACCTCATTAACTTTTTTTTCAAGTTTCAACAAATCTCCATAGTTAGAACGAGTATAATAATAGCAATATACTGTTTTAATATGTAAACATGCTATATTTTTTATTTGAATTTTGGCGCAAATTCGCATAACAACAATTCTGCATGTAAATCTATTTATGATACATGTAGTAGGTGCACACCCTGTATAGGTCACATATGATCAGGTACGAACTAGACTGAAACTATGGCGAGCGAACCATGATTATCCTTGACATCGTACCTATTGCTAAAGACTATTTTATAAAAACAGAAAACAAAATTCTATAACCCACGCATTTATTAACATAGTAGTAATAAATTGAAATGCATTGCATTACTTCCGCGTACTTGCTTTGACATTGCCGCTTGAAACGCCCCCTAGAATCTAGATCTTTGATTGATAACTCATAAAATGGCGAATTTCTTGCGAGTCTACAGGTGACTGACTTCATGTATTTTACGTGTTTTACACGAAATTCAGCGTATTTCATTGGATCGAATAAGGCCTTCACATGGAATACAGTAAGTTTGTTTCTATTCTTCGTGAAATTCACCAACATTTCGCTTTGTTTCATGTGAATCGGTGCCGAAGGAGCAAAGGTCTTGTACCTTCGAATCGTTATAGGCCTACTCTAATGGAAATCGGAATCAGAATTCTATGCTTTAGTTCATTAATTATCTCTTGAAATATTTCAATTTACTTATTTATAGAGTGCAGTACGTAGATGAGTAGCAATTCTGCACCAGAGCATTCGAAATTATAAGATTAACCAAGCTATGATTGCTGTTAGTATAATATTGACATATTACAGTAGGCCAATATACATGTATTTCGGGATATTGTGTTAAAACACAGGGGGAAACCTATAGCTACGTGTATTTAATAACTGCAAATTCATTTAATTCTAGGGGTGCATGTATATACTCTGTACATTATTTTAATATGTAACTTTGTGTACTAGGCCTATTAATGCTCTGCTATAAATAGAAGGAATATTTAATGATTAAAACTCAACCTGTGACCTCTAATATAATTTTGCATATCCAAATATGCTCTTTTTTTGTGAATTATGCTCCTGTATTATGCAGTATTTACAATTGGCATCTTGTAAGCAAACTGGATTTTTAAAAGATTTTTTTCAGTCGTAATTGTTTTCAAGTTGATCATTAATAATTTTTGGAAAACTTCAAGGTTTCTTGTTCTAATGACGATCTCGAAACCAAATTTTATTCAGTGTACATGACCATGATCAGTTTTATGAATCACCGGTCAGACAATTAAGCATTTTGGCCAGTGTGAAGTACATGTACATGTACATGGACTTTCCTAACCACTTTGCACAACTTTCTCACAATTTTCGCGCAAATTTCGAAAGACAGTTAAAAATAAGTTTGGACGTGAAGGAATCCGAATTACTTTACTACCTGCTTTATCGCTTTAACGCTTGACCTAGCCCATTTGGTAGATAACAAATTGCATCATTATACTTTTATATAGGAGGCTTCATTGGGTGACTGATAAGGCAGCTGAGATGATTACACATTCTCCTTGTATTTTATCAGTTGCTTCTGATTAACTGGTTCGAATTTCTGTCGAATTATGGCAGTGGGCTTTCATTCGAGGCAGTACATATGTCAATAATGAAATAGAAACAGTACATGCACCAGTGTTAGGGGTGGTGTGCAGTTTTTGGTTGTGAAACCATAACATGTACTGTAGAAATGTTGGATCCCTACAATTTGAAATGCTCATATTTTTATCATAGAGGTAAGTTAGGCCTTCAAAGGCAGTGCTTTCAAAACTGTTGCGTAGTGTGCGTCTGTGACATGTTCTTTAATTGCTGTACAGAATCAGTCCATTAATCTATGATATGCTCTGTGTTTTCATAAGTTTAGGTCAACAAATCAAAGTTTAAGCTTGTTTAGAAAATGAAGTTTGCAGGGAAATATTAGGATACAAATCAATGACTCTTTGTTTTGATCATTTTAGCTCAATTTCTCCTGAGGCCAAAGAGCCCCAGTGAAAATGGCAGAGAAGTTTACAGGATTCTCTGGAGTAACAATAGTGATATTCATTGCTTGCGGAGTGTTGGTAAGGTTTCTTTTCCAACCTTTTTATTCTCTGATTTGACTGCAAAACAATGTTGAATTAAACTCCGCATATTTTGCAGACATTTGTACTGTTGTTTCTATTCGGAAAACGAGAAATATCAAGATTTGCTCTCAGAAATCGACGGGGGCCACATGTACCCATTGGGCATGATGCTCCTAAGGTATATGCAGCTACATATCAGAATCTGGTATTTCCAGCTTCTGCTTAACTATTTATGCTTCATAACCTTATATCTTAGAATTTAAGGCGAACTATTGACGAGAGACTATCCCGAATTAGCGAGCTGTTGCTTGAACCTCGTTCCCTGCAAGCTGACAGAATTATTTTAAATCCGTCTAGTGAAATCCTTATAAGTGAGTGTTTATATTATACACATGTTTGAGTTACGATAGGTAAATTTACATTGTTATTTTTGGGAATTTCTCTTCTAGAAAGTAAATCTCATTACTATAGAATGAAAGCTGTGGACGACGTGAAGGCTTTCGGTATGTACCTCAGCCTGTGTTGAAAATATTATTACTCTCTAACTATATAATGTGGTGATATGAATGTATTTTTTTATTAGAGGAACGATTGCGTGACAAATATCCTCTCAGTAAAAGAAAATCAATGGAGTCATTGCGGTCGCATCTGTTCAATGTTTTAATTGGTGGTGCATCTGCTAGTAGTAGGAAGACCAAACTTATTCATAATCTCTGTGATGCTTATGAACACGCAAGACATAACCCTAAGGTAAAACTTCATTTAAGATGACCTTATGTTATTCTGTCAATATTTACTTGGCTACTATTGTAGCCATCATTTTGTGAACACCACAAGCATACCCCGTCTGCTTATCTGGCTCAAAACAATAAAATTATACCATTAAAGTAATTTTTAAAATCTGTGTATAGCGCGCACTATTGGGACGGAACCATATGGTGCGCTATTTTGATATAGTGCTATTTGCAAGTTCAGCTGGTTCTGTAAAATTGATCTGTACCAACTGTGATGGATTGCTACTTCCAGTACAGCAAAACCTGTGAATAACGCACACCATTAGGACTGAAACATTCAATGGGAGATTGCTAATTTGCAGGTTCAGCTAATTCTGCAAAGTTGATCAGTGCTTCCAGGTAGTGCCTTATATAGGGACGCTATTTACAGGTTTTGCTGTAGCCTACTGTACATACTCAAGAAAAAAATTCTCCATTACTAAAATGATTTGACTAAGCTTCTTCAGAACTATATTTGCATCCACGTAATAACTTTTTAATAACTTTTAAATTTTGGCTACATTTTTCGAATTCATGAATCAGAATTCACTACAAAATGTACGATGGTTATGTTAATAACGGCTTTTATAACGTTTTTAATTCATAATGTGTACAGCTCTGACACTTATCAATTGAATTTCTAGGATTTTGGTCCTAATGAGTACAATCAGTTATCAGCAGTGATATCGGAGCTTCACCCATGAAAGAAAAGATGCAGCTCCTTTCTACGAGTTTGGTTCCTTCCAATTCTTCACGAAAGGCATCCATTTCTATCGAGAGAATTGCGAGTGGCCCTATCAAAGCTTCCGAATGCACCTCAGGAAATGATTTTCTACATGCTGTCAGCAAGCACTCGATGTAAGCCATCAGATAACGACACCTAATCCACAGCAGCGTACTACTGCATTTTAGTTATGTCAAAGCTAGCCGAGGCCAGTATACGGGTGAGTGGAACACTTCACTGGCATTTGCCATTTGAGTTTGCGACTGGATTGATGTTTGCAAAATGGGTTTCATATAAGAGCGTGCAGGTTTTTTTCCTTACCGGATCTGACTTCTCTTAAAACTAGATGAGCTGTGGGTATTGTTTTTTTAAATATTACGAGTCATTACAACCGACATCGGAACTCCTTTAAAAAAAAGGTTTCCAAGTTAAATAATTGGGCATGTTGCGTCAATTTGCTCAAATTGCAGTTGCTTCTACTGTTTGCAGAAAATTCGAGTGCGTTATTTAAATTTAGCCTGGGGAAAGATGATTGAAAATTGCAACTACTTTCATTGCAGCGCATAATTCAAAAGCGATCTTTTTTGCCTGTGTTGTAATTGTTGCTGTTTTCAACTTAAAAAATTGTCTCAAATATGCACAACCAATTTGCGCCCAGAAATTCTGCTTAAAGCTAATTGTTTGTGAAGTAGTTTTTTGTCCTAACTGAAGTACGGAATTTGTTTTGCACTCGTAAACATCACACACTGCCGAACATACAGTAGCCTACGCACTGCACCCAGGTTTAAGCAGCTCGAACATGCATTTTTAATATCTAGTCATTGATATGCTTAAGGAGTTTTCCTATTTATTGTTCATACAAATACTCAGCATTTTACTCTATCGAAATGACAGCATTCCCATATTTTGGTATTAACAACTAAAAGATGGCTACATGAATTATTTGTTTTGCACGAAGCCAACTCGGTGTGGAACAAAATGTGACAAATTGGCATTAATTCGTACTCTAAATGCAAAACTACTCCCAAAATCTAGCCTCTGTTCTTTGTACTGCATCTGCTAACCTCTATTTTTCTTGTGTTTTAACAAAAGAGTTGTTTTTATTCAATTCTGCTTCGGATATCCTGTTGAAATTTAGTCACTATGCCAAGATTAGTCAAATATTTTAGCTGCAGGTCAAAGGACATTACGGAAATTGAACTGCGGGTCAAATATCAAACTTCCCCATCCTCTCATTCCCAAAAACAGAGAAAAAATGGTTCTTAATTTCAAAATTTTCAAAACCGTGTGATATATTTTAAAATCATGGCAAGACATTATAATATCGCAGTAGGAAACAGCAGAATTTAGGCAAAAACCTAAAGACACTCAGATTCGTGATGTAAATATTGTATATTTGTAATTTTTGAAAAGCTGTGCTTTAATTGATAAGGGTAATTGATATTGGCTGTCCAGTTCTGTTACTGACTTTACTCGGTTATAGAATTTGTTTTGCTGTTAATTGAATGAAAAATTGTAGATTAGTGTATAAAAATGATCCCTTGCTTCACATTTCATGGATCGGAAGGAATGAAGGTGAATAACTTTCAAAAATCATTAAACAAGTGCAAAACTAGTAATGTTTTTGATAGTATTTAAATTAGATGAGTTTTTACATTACCTTTTAGTGCGCTGTTTTTATAGCGTATTTTTATTTTGCAAATTTAAACATAAATATCTGCTTTGCCCCTGAATCATGAATTGTGTTAATTGTTTTGCCGTGGAAGTGGGAAAAAATTTGGAAGTATGATAAAATTGGTTAATTTCACTACCATAATCATGATTGCCAAATGAGCCGATTAAATTCTGAAAATTATCCTCAATAAGCTAGCAGTGATGAAATACATCAAATGAATATTTTACCAGTAGTGTTGCAAATCGCCAAAACTTTTACTTAATTACATTTTTCGACGATTGATTGAGTTATTAATTGGGAATCTATACTATAATTATCATTACTTTTTGCATTTGGTGATTGATCGATGTTTGAAATGAACCTATCAGCAATATTTCGTCTTGCTTGACACCATACACTCATAACCAGTGACGACTTTCCGTTAATTTTTATCCAAATAAGTTGTATACAGTTCAATAGTGAAGATGTATTACTGTTCACACATTGAAAATGCCATTTTTTAAATACATGGTAATACTGTATTGAGTTTTTGCTCGTGAGCCAAATGCCAATAATACTCGTATTCACACTAGTCAAAGGATTAGAGGAATGTTTAGTTTTTTGTAGTTAAAATTACATCAGCTATCAGATAAGTTATGAATTGATTATGAATGGAAATTTGGAGGCATTGATTTGGCGTGCAAATAAGTAAATTAAGTATAAAATTGTCTTGAAAAATGTGTTGTAGTCTCCAATTCTCCTGTAGATCACTTTTACAAAATTCAATATCAATTACATTTATGAAATTTTATCCTTCTTGGAGTATATAGTGTTCCCATTTTGTTAAAAATTCGAAATCATCGTGTTTTGGAAAACAGGAAATAAAATAAGGATTTGTTTTCACATTTAAGGAAAGTTCGGCGCTTTAGTACAAATTTCATTTGTTTCAATTCCTCATTTTTAACATTTTGGCCTGAAAATTGTGAGTGTACTTCATATTCTGGTATGTTTTTGTATCAGATTTATGAATGCCTGTACAGCACAATAATAGGATCCGAAGAACATGCCATCTTGAAAATTTGCATTTTTGATCATGTGATGAATAATTACTATTACGCATTTAGTTTCCTTAGATTTTTTGAATATACACTGTACTACTAAACCACTTTACACTTTTCATAAAGTTGCAACACGAGTAATAAATTATAACTATCATCATTGTTGTGCCCAGCTCTACATGGGGTAAAAAGACGACGTAGCCACCCAATGTTTAAGATATTGTAAGAAAGTCGCAAACTAACCGAGTACTAACCACATTGGTGGAAAACGTGTTTAATCCTGTATTTAATTCCCCGCATACGATTTTTATTTCAAAGCTTTCTGTGCTCTTCTACAACCGACTGTTGATGAAGAATACAGATTGTTTTGGCAGTTTTCCTGTATTGATTTTGTAATCGAGTTTTATTTTCGACATTTGCGTTGTAATATATCTATTTTTTTATTTTTAAACAGGTTTTTATTTATGTATTTTTCCGTTTCGTGTAATCACGAGATTTGTCCCAATTTGAGTTACTGCGGTATATTTCATATGATTACTCGTGATATTTTAAAAGAACGAATATCATCGCATATTTTCGAAAGTGCCGTGACTTTCAAGCGTAAAATCGCCGTTTTGCGAATTGAAATTATACTAACGATTCTGGTATCTTTACGTAGCTGGATCAGTGCAGGGATTTCTAGTTTGGAACTGTCGTACTTATACCATGTCTTTGCAATTTTCTAGCGTCGCATCGTATTATGCGAGAATGCGTTTTCAATGTTCTATGATTTATTGCCCAAGTGCTATTTGTAATCCGTAAGTATTTCAAAACTGTAAAGGAGATTTACAGGACTAACTTTTCTCGAGATTCTCCGATGCAGTTTAGTCAAAGTCTGGTTACAAACTTTTGCTGCTGCTCATATTGAAAACCCATAATTCTTGTAAATATCTTGTACATAATGTTATCGATAAGAATGTCATTCACCGGTTGTATGAATTATATCAGAAATACACGAGTTTTAATTGATAAGTTTCTTTTTTTCTATAGAGGGATTTTTACTGTTTACGTGTTAGCAACAACAATCCCCTGTACTGAAAAAAGAATATGGACTGCTTATGGTAAGCACATTTTGCTAAATTGTCTCTCGTATACGAAATTTCCTGTTCGGTGAAGGTGTTTACTACTCGTGCGCAGAAATAGTCCAATAGTCAAATAAAATTGAGACTGCCTTTAATGACAAGTTTATTTTTTTCAAAATTTCCGAGCAAAATCTGTACACGGCAATTGAAAAACCGATCATTGCATTTACACGTTTCTAGCTCCCTTTAGACAGGTACGTTTTTTTGAACTATTAATAGAAAACCACTTTGGCATGGAAGTCTTGATTCGTATGAACCACAATGAGAATCGAAACTCGTTCCCTTAATGTGGAGCGTTTTACCAAATTATGTAGAGGCACAAGGATTCTATTACAATGACTACTAACATAGCAGAATTGTGATTCATAAACTTGACTAGCAATAAGCATACAACATTATAAATTGAAATGACTCGCTCAGACCTTCAAATTACAACTTTTCAGGGCCATACAAATCAAGTTACGGATGAACTGTTTTTCAAACTTATGGATATTAATTTTCCAATAGTAGCAAATTATTTTCGATGTAAATTTAACGATATAGCGGATTCCAGCAACGTGGAACAAATACCAAAGTAAATTGGGATGATATTGTAATATCGGCATATGTGATCTAGTTCCGATGAATCCATTTAAACTGGAATCGCCACTATATTAGTTCTTTTTTGGTTGAAAAGGACTCAATTTCTAACCATGCACACACTAATACATTGAAGACGCCTCACAAAATAATGTTAACACATATTGGCCCCGTTTGCAAAATGAAAAGCTGTACTTGAGTAGCTGCTGCTATAATGCTGTGCTTAAAATATAGAAAACAAAATAAAAAGGAAAATTGATCGTTCTAGATTCGCATGCTTGTCTTTGTTAGGCAATGAGGTATAAATTTGTGAAAATCAATGGTGAATTTTTTTCATAATAATGTAGTAATGTTAGCCTTATTCCCGGCAGGCCTTGTTTTGCAATTTAGATTTTACTCCACTGCATTCGAAAATGTTAATGTGCGAATTACATGATTGTCAAATAATTTTTTTTTGGAAAATGTCTTAGGGATGATATATCAAAAAGTTTGGTCCCACTATATGCAATCGTAATTCAGGCACATTTATAGTTCAGGAAAATTGCGGTTTGTTGCTGCCAGGTACCGAATTATGTGAAATTATGATGAATTCATAAATTTTAAACAAATTTGGTAATTATGCTACATTTTTTTTTGGATTGCCAGCTATTTGTCATCATATTTTCCACATACAATATTTGGCAAATGTGAATAGTAAAAGATATGATCCATTTAGAATAATGATAAGCAGGGAGGGATGCCTTAAAAATTTCATTGATGCAATTTAATATAGAAATATACTTTAAATATTTTTGCAACAAAAAAAAAGGAAATGGAAGTAAATGTAGATATGAACAGTGCAGAAGATAAAATTAAAACCAAACCCATTTGTTTTCAGAAACATTAATGTCTATATGGCAGGCATTTATAACCATAATAAAAGGGAGATCATAAACATTGAAATTCTATATGAAAACTTGCCCAGCAATTGAAGGAAAATATTTTAACAGATTTGATAAATTTACAGCAGGTATACTCGGTCAAACACATCGTGGTAGGCGTGTCGTGATATAACATACAAACTCGATATTGATTTTATTTACTTTTGCAATATTTGGGCCCGCTAGAACACTTGTTCACATTAATAAATTAAAACACAATCACTGTACAATAGAAATGAACTGATTTGTAATGGGAAATGGGAATGCAAACTTCATTTAAAAAAAAAAAACCCAAGATACTAATTCACACTTTTTTCAACTTATAATAGTTTTAAAATACGTCTTCGTGTAGTTAGGAAGATCGGTGGTTACCGCCACGCATTTTAAGTCTGTCTTTCTTAATACTAATTGGCAATTATCAGAATGCCCAACATTGAAGTCTTCGGTGCGTATATCGTGTAGTTTGTAGCACCGTTTTTTGCCTCTACTTCAAAATTTAAACTTTATTCCTTCACTTCCTGATAAGATGATGATTGGATGGAATTTCGAAGACTGTCATGTCATCATCGTCATCGTCTTGTTCTAAAGGTGTCATCTCCACGTCCCCACTTTTGGCAACGATCCCGTATTTCCGAGTTTTGCTTCGCTTTCTTCGTAGTCTAATTGGATAAAAAACAATATTGTAACAACTAAACTTTTTGACTAATCTATTGCACGTAAAAAAAGTAGAATGGAAATTTTAGCATCCTGTAATGGCAGTCAAATACATTTTTTTTACTAGAAGTGCATTATTTAGACCATGCTTTTTCGAACTGGTGCTTCAATTTTATTCAGTTTTAAGATATATGTTACTGGATTTGGCATGTTTAATTGAAAACTGCTCGGTACTGTTGTAATACAATGCAAAAAGGGTAGCTTTGTTCATTCTTGGATTCTTTTAATGAGGACAATGGTCCAAACCTCTTCAATGGTTTCTTACAACACTATATATCAAGTGAGCTTTTTTTCAATTACAGAATTGACTCTGGTTATTTGCCTATATTCCATTTGTCCAACTTTGTTTGCATGTCCATGCAGTATGCTGTACCCATGCAAGTCCAATTTTTAAACTTGGATTTAACTTTTTTACAATTGATAATTTAAAAGCACAGCCATTGAGGGGAAGTAGGCGAATTTCCACATGCTGGTGACTTACCTAACAGCTCTGACCACAAAGTAAACAATGACGATGGCAGTCACGCCCACCACCACATAAAAAGCTCTTAACATCGCACCGTTTTTCTCAAAACGATTAAAAAATGATCCCCCTGTTGATGCCGACAACGTGTTATTTAACTCTGACGTTGTCACGGGCGTTAAACTTGTAGAATTTGGAAGAACTAGCGATTTGTTATGAGGCCTATTGAAATCACTGTTTTTACTTTCCCCCACATTGCTAACATTGTCCTTTGAAACGTTGGAAGCGTATATGAAAACACACAGAAATCCGGTGAAAACTGATAGCACTAATATACTAGAAGACATTTTCGATAGCGAATCTCACAATCCACGTATTCATTTCCCCTTCTAATAAACTAATGACTCAATCATAATTCACAGTTGTGCCATATGGGCGGATAAATTGATATTATGCAGACTATCTCAAATTTCTTGTATGGAACGCCATCTTGACTCATGCCATTAGCCAACAGCCGACACAATGTAAGCCGGTTTATTGAACTTTGTTTACTAATTTATTCTTGAGTATAAAAAGTAATGTTTATGGCTAGTGCGTATTTATTTTAATTTGTGTTATTTTGGATCAATGCATTACAGGTCTCAGAAGTCCAATTTGAATTCAATGTTCATTTTTTTGGCTTACTCGCTGTCGGCTACTGGCTTGCCTTAAGGTATTTGTCGGTAATTTTATTTCTTGTTCGGATAATAATCTTTGCGAATGCTGGTAGCCTACAGCCGACACAAGGTAAGCCGATGTGTTGACATATGTCTTTCGTGTTTACTGCCAGTATCAAAAATGTGCAATTTTCTCTGTCGTTTATTCAATGAAATGTTAATTAATATTGTCTTAAAAGTTCGTTGTTTGTGTTATTTTTTACAATTTTGGTTCAAATAGTTCTCCAAAGTCAAATCTTTGTCCGTGTGTTGCTTTTTGGCTTACTCGCTGTCGGCTACTGTTAGCCATTAAAGTGTTTTCGGCAATCAGTAAATCTTGTTCGGATTGTAATCTTTAATCCTTTATATATACTTAAGCCGGCCGGTAAATATGTACTCAAGTTGCCTTCAAAACTTTTATATTCTAGTTGTAAATAACATAACAAGAACAACTTAGAAGTTGAATTTACAAAAATATAACATCGTTATTTTAAACGACTAGTAAAAATCCGTATTTCAAATCATCATTATTCTGCAAAATTGAAGATTTGAATTTTCCGACATGACGTGCCATACATGAAATTTTGACCAATGAGATTTTAGAACGTGGCGCCACGTTGATTTTTGTAGGTACATATTTCGTCCCGGTTTTTCCTTCATTAAGTTCATTTTCACCCGGTGTCTCGTTTGTAGTTTGCTGCTTTTTGGGCAGTGAAAAAAAAACCGAAAAGAATTAGAAATGAAGTTGCTTCTTAGTTTTGTGTTCACGTTAATTCCATTTATCATCGCTAGCGATGTTTTAGAATTAGGAGATTCTGATTTCGAAAGTACTTTAGCTCAACATGAAGTCGCTTTGGTTAAATTTTACGCACCATGGTAAGTATATGCCTCGTCTGAAATTAGGCTTTATATTTCAGTCTTTGAATCTCCAAAACTTACTTGTAATTTACTAGAAACATAGTTTTGTGGTCCCAAATTTTAAATTTGTGTTTTTTTTTGAATAATGAGATGCTTTAATTGTCTACGTGGCGATGAATTTGCTAATTCTTATACACTCAAGGCCACGTAACAACAAAAGTTCATTACACCCTGCTTAAAATAATCTTGACTAGTTGAATACTAATATTTGTTGATTTGATATGAAATAATGCTGTGTTTTCGTTTTTACGTTTGTTCAAAGCTTAAAAAGCTTTAGGCGATTTAGGGGATGTACGTCATAGTCTCATTGACACGTGGCTGTACAAAATGCTTTGTCTGGAACAATGGAAAAAATTGTATGCAAGTGGTGATTTAGCAATGATTTGTTCATTCTGTATGCACTTGCTCTCCATTTTTGGTTTATAAAAAGTCTGTTTGAAAAGGGGAATGAAAATTAATTTTAAGAAGATATTATACCTACAAATTTGAAGCAAATCTGATGCAATATTTGAAGTTTAGCGTTTCAAGGGCCAAAAGGCTGTTAAAATCTCAAATTATGCAACGGTTTACATGTATTCGGACCTGCGACAACAAGAAAAGTAAAAATAAAATATCAAAGACAGTAAAAATCACTGAACTTGTGCGAAATTCAGGCGGCATATCATACACTGCAAGAATAATTTGAATTAATCCTTAAATATTTGAGGGATAAAGTGAGTAGGGGCTCAACTCCTAATAAAAACAAAGTAATTTATTTCCCTTTTCAACAAAAAAAGTAAAACAGTAAAATTATATCAGACATTAAAAATCACTTTTAATTTGCTTTGGAATCCTATCAGTACTAGGCACAAAAATGAATATTGCATTACCAAGAGCAGGGGAGGAACATCAGACAGTGTTGTAGAGAATTCTATCAGTCTGACCTAACCCAGACCTCTGTCAATATGATAAGGTTAGAAGTTAATGTTTGGATGACCTGGTTTTAAATTACTGTAAACATACCGTCTAGACTAGTGTTGCACCAACCTTTACAGGTAAAATGTGATCCTCAAGGTCAAACCGTGGTTAATGGTAATCTAATACTGGCGCCATAATATTCTATGATCACAACGGTTTTTACCCAGGGTTATGGTCCACAACAAGCTTTATAGTTATAAAAAGTGCCATGAGATAATGTACTTGAAGTTTTGAAGACGACATGGTGTCCCATGAGATAAAATTTACACATGCATAATTGTTTAATGGCTGATCCACAAGTGGAAAAACGTATAAGCGCTATAACTACAGCTCTATAGTTAAAAAACTATCATATTTAGCCATGTAGAGTTGCAGAGTTTTAATTGTATTGTCTGCAATCCCAGCTTGTTGTTACACTTTTGTCATTGGGTAGAACTTTGTGTTGACACATGTGCCTGGAACACTTATGTAAACTATCAATTGTATAGTATGTATCAACAACCAAGCGAAACCAGGAAGTAATATAATTTGTTGCACAATAAAGCATCTGAAGGCATTCAAAAATAAACTTCTGTTACAGTTATGCGTTCAAATCGTACAATGGTAGAATTGGATTTGTAACCGGATTCATGTTTGTTTTTAGGTGCGGCCATTGTAAGAGGCTCGCTCCAGAATTTGATAAAGCTTCAGTTTTGTTGAAAAGCAACGATCCACCAGTTGCATTAGTGAAGGTTGGTCCATTTTTGTAATATTTCTATAATTTGACTTCCAAATAAGATATTTTTTGAACACTCGCTAACAATACTCGTACGTTTCAGGTGGATTGTACAGAAAGTGGAAAAGAATCTTGTAGCAAATTTGGCGTTAGCGGTTATCCAACACTGAAAATATTCAGAAATGGACAGTTCTCGCAAGATTATAATGGCCCGAGGGAAGCAAGTAAGTTCGCCCGCTATCTTATTTTAATTTACAGGCATCCCAGCCGTCTTATATTTTCATTAACTTTTGTGCAGGATTGTAATTATCAGGGAGACAAACAAGTCCTAAATCGTTAAAATGCCCTCCGAATAATTGTGTAATTATTGTAAAAATTATGTTTAAATAGGGATCCCAATTTTTTTTACAAATTATGGATCTGAAGCACTAAAAACACAGTAAATTTTGTCCTAATTTTGACATAAATGCGACATTTAAAGTCCTAAAATTTAATTTAAAAAAGTTTGCCATCCTTGTTTTTTTCCTAT
>JAQGCC010003767.1:0-14557 GCA_034698905.1 Xestoiulus laeticollis
ACATGAAGTGCAAAAAGGTCAAATTTTAGAAATTGGGAAAAATATCAATTTTAAGATAGTCGAAAAAATGTGAAATTCTAGATAGTGGAAAAGATGTCGAATTTTAGACATTGGAAAAAAGTGAAATTGAAGACAATGGAAAAATGTCAAAGTTTAGATAGTGGAAAAAGTCTAAATTTTACAAAGTGGAAAAATGTTAAATTTTGAACAGTGCAAAAAGGTCATTAAATTTTAGAAATTGGGAAAACTATTAGAAAATATCATAATTTAAAAGATGTCAAGTTTTAGTGGAAATCAGGTCAAATTGAAGACATTGGAAAAAATGTGAAATTGAAGACAGTGAAAAAATGTAAAAGTTTAGATAGTGGAAAAATTGTCAAATTTCAAACAGTAGAAAATGTGAAATTGAACACAATGAAAAAATGTCAAATTTTAGATTGTTGAAAAAGGTTAAATTTCAGACAGTGGAAAAAAAAATTGATTAGAAAACAGCCATAAATGTATATAATATGTTCGTCCAATTTTGAATAAGTTGTGATACGAACATAATTAGTACCCCACCCAATTAAATACAATAATAGTGTTTACATTCTTCGAATGTTTTGATTTGAATTGAATCCTATTTGAAAACACGATTTGCAAAGCACAAATATACAAATGCAGCTGGAAAGTTTCACATTTAAATATGAAAACAGGTGTTTAACTTCAGCTGCACATTTCAATTAATGTCAATTAACTAAAGCTGCTGTTAATTAAGTTGGCACAACGAAACTTCAATTTAGTCACACTAACAAGCAGGATTTACAATTATATTACAACAATTTCAACACTATTTTGGCTTTTAAAAAGTGGACAAATTAGGCCTTTTTTTTTAAACGAAATTGACATTTTTGTTAACAATGTCTTGGTTTGCTGTGGTTAGTCAACCAGTAAAACATAAAGGTAAGAAAACAATGTTTCATTAACATAATTAGGCTCTCGCTATAACGAACGTACGCTATGGGAATGAGGGTGCGCATTCGTTCGTTATACAGAGAGGCTATATAGCTAATAAATGACAGACATGTATGTACATGTATGAGCATTTTGGTCAGCACAGCCATTGGCACGCACTCTGTTCGTTATATCGAGCGGTTCGTTATACTCAAAGGTTAATACTTGAGAGGTAAAAGCCTTTTGGTTAGGAAAAAACACTTTGTTCGTTATATCGAGTGGTTCACTATGCAGAAAGTTCGTTATAACTTTTAGACCAATAAATTAAATGTACAATGTATTGGCATTTTGGTCAGGAAAATCCACTCAGTTCGTTATATCGAGAGGCTACATATAATAAATGAGAGAGGTATAGACATTTTGGCCAGAACCAGCCGCTCTGTTCGTTATTGCGAGCGGTTTATTATGTAGAACGTTCGTTATACCGAGAGGATAATAAATAACAGAAATAGACATTTTGGTCAGGAGTACAGGCTGCACTTTGTTCGTTATATCGAGCGATTCGTTATACCGAAAGTCTAATAAGTGGTATACATGTGCATAGGCATTTTGGTCAGGAATAGCCATTCAGTTCGTTATATCGAGCGCTAAATTGTTATACTGAATGATGATGGCTTTTGAATGAGAGGTGAGCAGACACTGTTCGTTATATCGAGCGGCTTGCTATACAGAACGTTAACTTTTCGTTATAACAAGAGCCGGCCAATAAATGAAATGTGAATGTAATGTATAGCCTATGCTTCAGGAAAAGAAACTGTTCGTTATATCGAGAGGCAATAATGCATGTGTATTTGAGAAGTTGAGGCATTTTTATCGGGATCAACCACTTTGTTCGTTATATCGAGCTAGTGGTTCACTGTTAAGGAAGTTCGTTATATCGAGCGGTTTGTTATACAGAAAGTTCGTTATATCGAGCGGTTTGTTATACAGAAAGTTCGCTATATCGAGCGGTTTGCTATACAGAAAGTTCGTTATGTCTAGAGGTTAATCTTGTACATTTGTAGGCAAATTTGGTCAATAAAAGCCACTCGACAGTTCGCTATATCGAGCGGTTTGTAATACAGATCGTTCGTTATATCGAAATACCAATACACGAGAAGTATAGCCTATAGACATTTTGGTCAGAACAGACCTTCTGTTCATTATAAAGAACGTTCGTTATACCGATCGATAGGTTACATGTATAATAAATGAGAAACATACATGTACTAGTACATGTTCATGCAGGCATTACATTTTGGGGATGAACCATTCTGTTCGTTATATCGAGAGCCTTTTGAATTTTGTCCTATGAATGGGACATGATATAACCCATTTTGTCATATAACCTGATTTACATTGTACATGTACAGTATGTACATGTACAATGTGAGCACTAAGCCACGTGCTAGTTCGTTATATCGAGAGCCTTTTGAATGTTGTCCTATGTACAATGTGATCACTAAAAGCCACGTGCTAGTTCGTTATATCGAGAGCCTTATGCATTTTGTTTTATGTACAGTATGTACATGTACAATGTGAGCACTAAGCCACGTGCTAGTTCGTTATATCGAGAGCCTTTTGAATTTTGTCCTATGTACAGTATGTACATGTACAATGTGAGCACTAAGCCACGTGCTAGTTCGTTATATCGAGAGCCTTATGCATTTTGTCCTATGTACAGTATGTACATGTACAATGTGAGCACTAAGCCATATGTGCTAGTTCGTTATATCGAGAGCCTTTTGAATGTTGTCCTATGTACAATGCCATATGTGTTATTTTAGGTGTTTGTATAGGAAAAAGGATATAATGTAGGCCTACTGTACAATGTACATTAGCTATATACAGTACATGTACTGTACATGTAATGTAGCTTTCAGGGGTCATCGAGGTCACATTTTTGTCCATGTAAAATGAAACCGAGAGAATAACTCAGACTTTGACCTTTCGACCTTTTCAAGTGGCCCTGCAAGGTCAAAGGGGTCAAATAGGACCCTTGTTTTGGTTTAGCACAATCATCAAAGTTTTAAACATTGTTGATATTTTTATGACTTTATCAAAACACTTTTAATGAAAAATGAAACTATCTAAAATTGCAGGCCTATTTATAGTTTATGGAAATTGTAATCTTGGTTTCAAAAAACATGGACAAACAGCTGGAAAAGTCAGGGAAAAGTGCTTGAAAAAACAGGAAAAGTTTGAAAAATGTGCTTTCTGTAGAAATACTGTTATTTTTCACACTTTTGAATTTGGTAGTTTCATCTTACGTGTACATTATAACGATATTGAAGCTGTAAAAGTCAGGGAAAAGTGCTTGAAAAACTGGAAAAGTGCTTGAAAAACTGGAAAAGTTTGAAAAATGTAGTTTCTGTAGGAATACTGTTATTTTTCACACTTTTGAATTTGGTAATTTCATCTTACGTGTACATTATAACGATATTGAAGCTGGAAAAGTCAGGGAAAAGTGCTTGAAAAGCTGGAAAAGAGCTTGAAAAACTGGAAAAGTGCTTGAAAAAGTGGAAAAGTTTGAAAAATGAGGTTTCTGTAGAAATACTGTTATTTTTGAATTTTTGAATTTGGTAATTTAATCTTACGTTGTCATTATAACGATATTGAAGCTGGAAAAGTCAGGGAAAAGTGCTTGAAAAACAGGAAAAGTTTGAAAAAATGTAGTTTTTGTAGGAATACTGTTATTTTTTGAATTTTTCACACTTTTGAGTTTTGGGAATTAATCTTACGTGTACATTATAACGATATTAAAGCTGGAAAAGTCAGGGAAAAGGCTTGAAAAATGTCAACAGTGCTTAAAAAACTGAAAAAGTTTGAAAAATGTGGTTTCTGTAGGAATACTGTTATTTTTTCAATTTTTCACACTTTTGAATTTTGGTGAATTAATCTTACATGAACATATTAACGATATTGCAGCTGTAAAAGTCATTGAAAAGTGCTTGAATAACTGGAAAAACTTTTAAAAATTGAAAATGCCAGTTGGAATTTAAGTTATTTTTTCCACTTTTAAATTGGTGAATAATGAACCTCTCTCTCTGACTCTCTTCCCCTATGACCCCATCTGACCCCTCCCACGCGGAGGGTTAAGGGGGTTCGAAACCCTGTTTTAAGGGGGTGCTTGAAACATGCTTTTAGCATTAGTGGCAAATTTCAACTCGGTGCAACTCATGCATTTTTTTTGGCTTTGGAGTTTTTGAAAACGACATAAAATTGTTTAAAATTGGTTTTTGGATGCTTGAAATAAGAGGTAGGACATGCATTAATTATTGCTAGACTCTCGATATAACGAACGGTTCAGCCAGCTGGGCAAAAAAAACTGACATTTCAGGAAGTAAAAATTAACTTAATCAATCTAATCCCACCCGCAATAATTAAAAATTTACGAAATCTGATACATCATTAACATTAAACTAAACGATAATTACTTAATTATTATGCAAAAGCTTAAGAATAATTAATGATTTGATAATTACCTACAATATATTAATAATATACGAATAATTAATGATTTGGGGATATCCAGCCTTAATTATGGGGATTTTTGGGACGATATGCGTCGTTGGGCGGTCACATTAACGACGCACGTGCCGAGGTTGAAAAAAAAAAAAAAAGAAACATAGGGATATCGAACTGGACTATACGGATTTTAGGTAGGAGTTAGGAGGTCGCACTGGGAATTACGCACGTGCACTGTGCGCGTGCCGAAAAAAGAACAACGGGCACGTGATTAAGACGAATAGGGATTATCGGACCGGGTCGTAAAGATTTTCGAGTCGTTGCTAAGCGGTCACACAGGGAACTCGCGTGCATTGAGATCACGTGCCGAAAAAAAAAAAGAACACGTTCGAATATAACGTTCGAAATACAAAATAAATAAATTTAATATTTTGTATTTCGTGGATTAAAATGCGTTTTATATTAATATTAAATTGAGATTTAAAGAAAAAAACAACAACAAGTTTAAAGCTGTTGTGAATTGGCACTTGATAATGGACGAAATAATAGCATGAAACAAGGATATAAGGTAGGTTTGAAGCGCTTTTCAAACAGAAAATCGATGAAATTATAGAAATTTAAGAGGGTTGCATACCAGAATAAGCCTTTTTCTCGAAATTATTATTTTTTAATTTAATTTTGGAAACTGATAGGAACAAATGAAATGTAGTAGGGACCTAGCATAATGTAAATATTCTATTATTTGTTTAAATATATGAATATTACATTTCATGGAAATATGTCCGTAACGTTCACCAGACCCACTACAATTATAAACTTTATTACAAACATATTTCCATGAAGCGTAATATCATATGTATTTAAACAAATAATAGAATATTTATGCAATGTCCTCGTACATTTCATTTGTTCCTTTCAGTTTCCAAAATTGAATACATAATTTCGAAAAAAAGGCTTATTCTGGTATGCAATTAACCCTCATAAGATGGCATTAGAAAACATTGAAAAAATGGACACTTGGTGTCATAAAAATGTCAATAAAGCCACATAGGAGCGAAAAAAAAATGTGTAAAAACAGCGTTCGTTATATCGAGAGTATCAAGTATCATCTGAAATGTTGAAACATATGGGTTTTTCTTCAAGTTGTCAGATCCAGAGACTCTACATCGGATGAAAGAGAAACCGGAAGTTGTTTCCAGCAGGCAAACGTGCAAAAACTTGCCAAGTCTAGCGTGACTCAAGTTGGTCTTGAAGAAGATTACGAAAACGACGAAAATTGCATCATCACTGAGAATGACCTGGGAGACATTCCAGTGTGTGGGACGACAGAGCTACAGGAAGTGGAGGAAGAGCTGCACTTCCGGTTGACTTGTGGAAAAAGTGAAGAGGACTACAGGAGAGAAAGGGAAGTGAGAAGGAAGAGAAAGGCTTTCTATGAGCAAATGCTTTGCTCCTCCAAACCACACAAGATTCCATCTGACGCTGGCCAAGATTCTCAATTCCAACCTCTGGAGAGTCCATCGCAAGTGAGACACAATTAATGTCCTTTCTTATTAATCTTAAAATCTTAATTCAGAAACCCAACTATTTCTCAATCCTAATAATCTCAGATCCTTAATTCTTCTGAATCCAAATCTTGGTTCAGAATCTTAAATCTTACTTGCTGGGATCTTATTTACGAATCTTAAATATTACTTCAGAATCTTACATCTTACTTTAGACTCATAAATCCTTCTTTTGATTCCCTGATTTCTTTTTCATTATTTGAAAGCTTTCTTCAGAATCTTAAATATTACTTACTGGGAAATCTTCAGAAATCTTGAATCTTAATTCAGAATCTTAAATCTTACTTAAGAATCTTAAATATTACTTCAGACTCTTAAATATTACTTACTGGGAAATCTTCAGAAATATTAAATCTTAATTCAGAATCTTAAATCTTACTTCAGAATCTTAAATCTTACTTACTGGGAAATCTTCAGAAATATTAAATCTTAATTAAGAATCTTAAATATTACTTCAGACTCTTAAATCTTACTTCAGAATCTTTAATCTTAATTCAGAATCTTCAATATTACTTCAGATTCTAAAATCCTTCTTCAGAATCCCAAATCTTTCTTCTAATCACAATTTTTTTATCTAAATCTTAATTTTATCATGAAGTTCAAATCCTTCTTCTGAATCTTAAAATCTTAATTCAGAATCTCAGTTTCTTTCAAAATCCCAAATCTTACTTTAGACTCATAAATCCTTCTTCTGATTCCCCGATTTCTTCTTCAGAATTTCAAAGCTTTTATCAGAATATCAAATCTTAATTCACAATCTTAAATCTTACTTGAGGATCATAAATCTTTCTTTTGATTCTTTGATTTCTTCTTCAGAATCTTAAATATTACTTCAGATTCTGAAATCCTTCTTCAGAAACTCAAATCACAATTTTTGTTATCTGAATCTTAATTTTATCCTGAAGTTCAAATCCTTCTTCTGAATCTTAAAATCTTTACTCAGAATCTGTTTTTTTTTCAACCCAAATCTTTCTTCAGAATTTCAAATCTCATTTCTAATTCTCAAGTCCTTTGTGTGAATCTCTGCTCTTTTCATTAGTCTAAAATCCCTCTTTTCCTCTTTTGAATCTGCAATATTTCTTCAGAATCCCAAATCCTTTTTCAGAATCATAAATTCATTGTGAATCTCAGATCCCTCATCTTAGAATCTCAAATATTTCTCATTAATCTCAAATCCCGCTTACAAAATCTCAATGTCCTCTTCACAACCGAAGATCCTTCATCAGAATGTCACAAACCGAAATCACTGTTTAGAATCACAAATCTCTGAAGAATCTCAGATCCTTCATCTTTGTAAATCGCATTTCAGGTTCTGAAGCTGATTCACAGATTCCAGACAAGGATTAACAACAAAGGGGAAGACATGGAACTTACGGAAGACTCTTCGCTGATGGAAGACTCCAGTAATGCATCTTCCAAGGTAAAGCCAATCATCAAGAAACCACCAAGAATCTTCCCGAAGAAATCTCCATCGGTAACTTCCGTCACCGAGGAATCCTCATCTGCCGATGATTCCAGATTCCATGATCCTGGATTCCTAGATATTCAAAAACTTCCCATACAAGATTCCAAACAGAACCCATCAAAAACATTCTTAGAAGTAGAGGAACACCTCTTCGAAGACACTCCGTTAGAATCTCTGATGATTGAACCTCCTGCAGAATACAAAGGTTGTGACCAAGATGCTCTGGAAGCCATCGAACAGTTGGACAAATCCATCGAAGAAGTCATTCTGTCAGAAGACTTTGTCAAAATGATGGACATTGAATGTCCACCGATAACCGAAGATGGACTGATGTCTGACAAGCAGGAATCATTCCTGGAAGAAGAGGATGAAGAGCTTTCTTCCAGAGATTCTGCCAAAGCAGTCAATATCAGCAGTCCAATAACCGGGATTGAACCGCTGTCCAAGAAGGAGGAATCATTCCTGGGAGAAGGAGACACTAAACTGTCTTCCAGAAATTCTGTCGAAGCAGTCAATGTCCGCAATCCCTTGGTAATTAGCGTTGGGCAACAGTCCGGGAATGGTGAAAAGCATTTGGAAGATGAAGAGGGATTGTCTTCCAGAGATTCCTCAAAGGCAGTCAATATAAGAATTCCATCGGGAAGTGTCGGTGGACTGTTGTCTGGAAAGGAAGACAAGCCGTCAAAGGAAGATGTGTCTTGCCAGACACTTACGGTAGATACCGAACAATCCGATAAATCTGCCGTATCTCCCATCTTGACCGATGAAGGTTTTGCCGACGGAGGTTTTTGCGATAACTCCAAGAAAGACGGTGCGGAAGACTGTTTTTCTCCCATGCCCTCGATGACGGATGCGGCGGTCAACACTGACTTTGAGACTCTCGAAGAAGCGGAGGATCGCATGCTTCCCGATGACAGGAAACAGAAGGACATGGTAAGAATGGAATATTTCAGACCCAAAGTTGTGGAAATCTCAACTCCGAAGCAATTCCGGGACAAAGAGGTTCCTGCGCAAGCGAAATCGCCTCTGGATGGAGGAGGAGGAGCCTCCGTGTTCCAGATCAGGAAGCATTGGCAAAACAGTCATCCCGCATATCCGCTATTAAAAACCACTCCGTTGATATGGCCGAAACAGAAAGTGACCAACGGAGACAATGTCTGCGACAGGGACACGGCGGAAGGAATCTTGGAAATAAACGGTAAGGAAATGCATGTTTGTTGTAAATGTAGCTGCGGTTATAACCACATCAATGTTTGTTGTGGAAAAATCACATACAAGTAGCTGCGGTTATAACCACATCAATCCGGATCTTGATTTTCATTCCAGAACCGTGCACCGAGAGAAGTCTGAAAGACGTCCAAGCCAGTCACCGCATGAGTACGGTCACTCTCGACGGTGCCGTCGTGGCTTCCTCGGAAGACTGCACCACAGTCTTCTCTACGGCAACCGCAGGCCACCACGGCCACTTTGTGGTTGTTGCGATAGACTTTGGAACCACGTTCAGCGGATACGCTTTCAGCTTCATACGCGATCCGGACAACATCCACATCATGCGCAAGTGGGAAGGTTGGTGATTCTGACTCTTACGAGAGACTGTCGGTTATAGATGACGGACTGTCTCTTAATTCTTCAAGATGCTCAAATGCCATTCTTCTAACGAAATTTCAGGCGGAGATCCAGGCGTGATCAACCAGAAGACTTTGACCACCGTTCTTCTCACTCCACACAGGATGTTCCACTCGGTAGGCTTCACCGCTCGAGACCACTACCACGATCTGGACACGGAGGAAGCAAAACGATGGCTGTATTTCGACAAGTTCAAAATGGCCCTGCATCACAATCTCGTAAGATGACTTGCATGGCAGGAAACTATTTATATATATCACATAATGACCCGCGTCTAGTTTATATCGCATTCTCGTCATCGGTTTTTTGCAGAACTTGAGCGAGGACACAGAAATCCGAGCGACAAACGGCACCAAGATGCCCGCAGTGACCATCTTCGCACACGTACTCCGCTTCTTCAGAGAGCATGCTCTCCAAGAGCTCAGCGACCAATCTGCAACGAGGATTCTGAACGAAGACGTCCGCTGGGTAATCACAGTGCCAGCCATCTGGAGGCAGCCAGCCAAGCAGTTCATGAGGCAAGCCGCCTATCAGGTAAGAGACATCTTCCGCGTCCGCAAGGACAATAACCGCAAATTTACTCGATGGTTGCTCGCAGAATCTTCCGCAATATTCAGTTTCCAGAAATGCATGTTCGAGTTTCTACGGTAACGCGGTCGAGAATTAAGCGAAGCGTTAATAATATCGTTATCGTTATATTAGTCCGGCATCGCATCTCCCGATTACCCCGATCAGCTTCTGATCGCCTTGGAACCGGAAGCGGCCTCGATATACTGCCGCAAACTTAAGATCCATCAACTGGTTTCCGAATCTCAGCAACAGGGTCTTCCCGCAAGTCAGCGCTTCGGAGATTCCTCACGTCAGAGCAGCGATCAGTTGGCAGTGGATGAATTGCGGCCGGGAACGCGCTACATGGTGGTGGACTGCGGCGGTGGCACGGTGGACATCACCGTCCACGAAATAGCGGACAACAAGGGAAATTTGAAGGAACTTCATAAACCAAATGGTAAGATTCATGGAGATACGGGGGAGGGATTTTTTAGGCTTTCGTACCTCAAAATCCTCCCGAACCTTTCGGGAAGATTTTGTGGGATGCCATCTTACGTAAAACAGGGTTCTGTAAGGATTAATGATGGACAAAGGCCTTGTTGCTGAACTCAATATAAACTTTAATCAAAACTTATTTAAAACGAAATTATGATTGAGAACAATACAAAAAAGGAGTGGCATGGCCTGAGGCGGGTAAAAGCAAGATGGCGACCATAATATATAGAGGCGAAGACGCAAGGCCCAACCTCCCGTTCACTTTCGCAAGGACTTTATTTTGTACTGACGACACCGTTTAAGTTCAAGATTCGCTCGCCAATAGCTCACCTTTAACTGGGGGCGATTGTAATGTGCCGTCACACATAGGAGACTCTGTACTTTTCCCCCTCAGGCCTCTGTATGGTCGCCATCTTGCTTTTACCCGCCTCAGGACATGCCACTTGTTCTTTGTATTGTTCTCAATCATAATTTCGTTTTAATAAGTTTTGATTAAATTTTATATTGAGTTCAGCAACTCCTTTGTCCATCTTTAATCCTTACAGTTCCCACATTTTTTTTTTTTGAGAATGAAATTCCCCGACTTTCCTGGTTTTTCCAGGTCATTTTTTAAATTTTTCCAATGGCTAAAAAAATGTACAGCAACTTTATTTTTTACTTAGCAAAGTATGTTTATTCCTAGGATTAATGGATAGAAAAAAATTGAAACATGAACATTTGAAACTAATGAAAACTTAGCTGGAAAAGTGGGATAAATTATATGCTTCCCGAACAGTTTTGACAATTTCTTTATCAACAGCAATTAATAATGTCAATCATTTTCCTTCAATTTCTGAGGGAATTCGACTTAATTATCAAATTGATGGATTGATTTTCTTCGGTTTCATCAGCAGATTTCTTCCATTCAGTATTTAATAAATCCAATTCGGTTTGCAGTTTTTTTCTTCTCTGCTATATTTAATCACAAGCTACATTTTCTTTGCTTATTTAATGATCTTAAATCATGGCTTATCAAGTTTATGCGGCATAATTTCCCCCCCCAACGTTCTCTGGGTCAGAAAAAACTTCGGGCTATAAATTGGAAAAATTCCCTGACATTCCATGTTTTTTTGTCCAGGTTGTGGGGAACCCTTTAAAATCCTCCGAACCTAGCTCTCTTGCCGTTCTTTTCAAATCGTTCGTAATGCAATCTTAAGAAATATCTTGTTGATGCAGGCGGTCCTTGCGGTTCCGTGATGGTAGATGCCGAATTCGAGAATCTCCTGAACGACATTTTCGGCGCTGATTTCATGGAGCAGTTCAAAGCGCAGAGACCGGCTGCTTTCGTCGACCTCATGATGGCCTTCGAAGCTCGCAAGAGAAACGTATCTCCGCATCGAAACAATCCGTCGAACGTTTCTCTGCCGTTTTCTTTCGTGGATTATTACAAGAAGTGCAAAGGGACTTCGGTAAGTCTACGGGAGTGAATGGCGTACGAGTTTACGCCATTTCTCCCTCCGTCCGCAGCGGTCCACCGTTGCCACTCGCACCGTTGCCAGTCTCATAACCGATGATGTTTTCAGGTGGAAGCAGCCGTCAAGAAATTCGGCAGAAAAGACATCCGTTGGTCCTCCCAAGGGATGCTTCGTCTGGAGCCCAGCGCCATGAGGAGGCTGTTCGTAAAAGTCGTGGAAGACATCAAGAGTCACGTACGCAGAGTGGTTCAGGCCACAGATCACACGGTGGAGTATCTTTTTCTGGTGGGCGGATTCGCCGAATCTCAGATCCTCCAGCAGGAGATCCGCGGCGCTTTCGAGGGCCTCAAGATCATCATTCCGCAAGGGGTGAGCCTGGCCATCCTGAAGGGCGCGGTGCTGTACGGCCGCGAACCCACCGTGGTAAGCGTCAGGCGGTCCAGGATGACGTACGGAGTGGGAGTTTTGAACCGGTTCGTCGGAGACTCGCACCCGAGGGCCAAACGCGTGGTCAGGGACGGCGTGGAATGGTGCACGGACGTTTTCGACAGGTTCGTGACCGCCGACGAGTCGGTGGGACTCGGGGACGTGGTTCTGAGGAGCTACACTCCGGCCACCAAAAGACAGACCAACATCGTGCTCCACGTTTACAGCAGCGAGAGGGATGACGTCGCTTTCATCACCGACGAAGGGGTTTGCAGATGCGGCACGTTGCACCTCGATCTGTCCGACGTCAAGTACGTGGCCGTGCCAAAACGCAGGGAAATCCAAGCCAGGATGATCTTCGGAGACACCGAACTGAAAGTCAGCGCCATGGATGTGACCACGGGAAAGTGCGTCAGGGCACGGCTAGACTTTTTAAACCACTAACGAGGCGTTTTTTATTTTGAACGGTCGCATATCAAAAAGCTCGGTTCGGTAACTTTTAGAGGGATTGAGCAGGTTTCATTTAATCTCAACGAGAACGATAAGCACATCATATTAAGTTATGAGCATCAGCAAGTTATGCGCCGTAAAAGTCCGTTATATTCATCAATAGCGGGATTGTGCGCCTTCCTTAATGCCCCGTCAACTGATATATACCTTAACGAGAACGCATTGGAAAAACGTACAGTGCTGTCTATGTGGTTAACATTAAGGGAGCATTAAGGGAGGCGCGCTAAAACTCTCTAATGACGTTGTGGTATCACGTTAAACTAATAGAGGCATTGAGCAGGCTTCCTTTAACCTTAACGAGAACGATAAACACACTATTACGCATGCGCATCAGCAAGTTATGCGCCGTAAAAGTTGTTATATTCATCAATGACGTTGTGGTATCACGTTAAACTAATAGAGAGATTGCGCAGGTTTCCTTTAACCTTAACGAGAACGATAAACACACTATTACGCATGCGCATCAGCAAGTTATGTGTCGTAAAAGTTGTTATATTCATCAATGACGTTGTGGTATCACGTTAAACTAATAGAGAGATTGGGCAGGTTTCCTTTAACCTTAACGAGAACGATAAACACACTATTACGCATGCGCATCAGCAAGTTATGTGTCGTAAAAGTTGTTATATTCATCAAAGACGTTGTGGTATCACGTTAAACTAATCAAATTGTCGTCTGCAATCACTCCACAAACCCGTTAACGTCATCCTCACGCATGCACATTGGCAAAAAAAAAAAAAAACAGTGCTGCCAATGTCGTAAAGATTAAAGCAAACCTGCACAATCCCTCTTTTATTCTCGTAGTTTTACAACAAACTTACTTTAAATAATATACCTTTAGACATTTTCATAAATAAACACTGTCTCTGTGCCCTAGATCTATGAAAACAATAGTTTTACCAATTTATTTTGTTTTCACAGATCTAGGGCTGTGAGATCTAATGTTTTTTTGTGAAAATGTCTCGGTTATTTTTAAAATTAATAAATAAGATTTTTTTTTTAATTTTGCTGGTGTTTTGCATCGCATTGCTGCCCCCTGGTGCACAGCTAGCTGCAATTTATCGTCGCGTTTCTCAAATGTATCGATTACTTACTTAATATTAAAGATGAGTTAATAAAAATGTATTTGTGCCCTAAATATTTTCTGTAGTACTCAGAATAAAGTCTTATTTTTTTTTTTTATTCTGCACTCAAAATTTAATAATGTTGTAAACTGCATTTCCTATTTATGGAAAAAAGTGAATAAAAAAACGATCTTTTAACTTTTTTAAATAGTTTTACTGAGTATAAAAATAAAGCAGGCATTATTCTGAACTTATGAAATATTTCTAATTACACGTACCCATATATGTAATTTTCTACCCCTCATCATTGCACTTATCTTTATGTCGATATAATATGCATGAATAATGCACGAAATGCGATCCGGGAATTAGATACGAGTCTAATTACCCTAATCCATATTCTAGTGACGTCACTGGAAACGCTTGTTTTATATATGGGTCTTAGTCACGTAATTCCGCTGAAATTCCGCCATATATGTCCGATATATTGATCATTTTTTTTTAACCACAATTCCGTTGTCAAGAGAACCTTAATTCATCATCAAAACATCAGATGCAACAGAAATGAATTGAAACAGCTGGATTTAGTTAATTATAACTAGGTTTAATCGAGGTTTAATATCCTGAATTTCGTCTTAACAGTGAGTATTATCAAAAGTTTATATTATGGAGTTCATAACAGTTCATTGTATGGAGGTTTGCTATGAAAAGACAATATCCAATGAACTGTGTTTATATGTACAGTGAAACATGTCTACTGAACACTTATGGGACCAGGCAAAAGTGTTCACATTAGACAGGTGTTCATTGTACGGAGGTTTGCTATGAAAAGACAATATCCGATGAACTATGTTTATTGCAAATGTATACAATTGAATACACATGTATATGTACATGTACACATGTACTATGATTTGCAATTGGCTACCAGTACCCAAAATAACTACAGACTAAATAAGGGAA
>JAQGCC010003768.1:0-14556 GCA_034698905.1 Xestoiulus laeticollis
TCTGCACCTGCACATAGGTGGCGCCATAAGGATAGGTGGCGCTTTTGTCTCTGTGTGTCGGGACGATTTTCGGAATATTCAGCGATTAAACGTAGCCTCGGGCTAATCGCCGTATTCGCCGAATTCACGATTTATCGTCCACACTATGTATTTTGAACAGGTTCGCGAATGATTTGGGCCAACGTACCGTCCACACATCGAAATCGTGGTCGCTCGGCGGGAGTGTGGCCGCACCATAATAAAATTCAGAAGATACTATAAAAAATGTAAAAATGTGTATTTAATGAAATTTGGTTTTGGTGAAAATATTGACAAACGTTGTGCAAATATTTTGGAAATTTATTCATTTCAACATCGAATTTGAACAACATAAATAGGCCTACATGTACTATATACATGTATATAGTAATTATGAACCGGGTAACCGTGAACGCGAGAACGTTTAGCAACATCCAAGCATGCGAACAAACGAACACTAACGGACGTACACGCTTAAATACAGTATAATAGGATTTATTAATGCATACAAGCCTTAATTGTATATGTCAATGTTCAAATTTCACACATTTCTGGCAAAATCCAAGCAAAAGAAACAATCAGTACATCCATTTCATGTTAAAAATGGGAACCAAATTTTGAATTTGCCTATTTTACCCATGCATTTTTACAAATTTAAGCATTTCAACAACATATAAATACTGTATAAATACTGTGTAAATACTAGCGAATTATTAATAAATCATGTATGTACAGTAGGCTATATAGGGTCTATTGTATATCAATGTTCAAACGTAACATTTCTGTCACGATCCAAATAAAGGAAAACACTCAAAACATCCATTTCATGTTAGAAATGCAGGTGAAATGGCAACCAAAATATGTCAATTCCTCACCAAGCAGCCAATAGTATCTCTCGTCTCAATTACGTACTTTAAAGTCAATCCTATCCTGCTTATTTTACGCTTTCTTCCGGCTTTATTTTGCATGTATACCGTATATATTTTTTCTAAATCTCGTGGGGAGAGACGTTACCACGGTCCTGGCAGTGCTGAATACGCTTGTCTCAAAGCGTTTACGTATAGAGCTTTACATTATATCTCATTGAGTGAATAAAAAATCAATAATCACAAGTAGATGTTTTCCTAGCACTTTACCTGAAACTGTCGGGTGCGGAACGATAAGGCACGCCACCGTATAAGAAACTTGCCATCGAACCTCTACAAAGTGACAACATGAGAGAAAAGATGGCAGTCTAAAGCCTGGCTAAATTCACGTATTTGCCAAAAAATGACATTTGCACGTACATGTATAGGCCAAGTGGACCAAAGAACGATTGAAGGCAACGTTACTGTTTCACAATGTCCTATCTTTGTTACACGGGAAACAGATAAGAAAAACCGCTATTTCTAAAATATTGATCCACGTTATAATTTTGTTTGTGTTAGTTGCTAGGCGTATAATGCTAGCCGAAAGATATCGGGTTAACCGACCAAATTAAGAGTATCATGATAAATTAGAGCTCAATATGCTCTAGGTATAGTGTTTAACCAGAAGGCAGTGGTTTAACGCATCAGGTTAAATTATGAGCTTGTGTTTAGCAAAACAAAATCTAATTAATTTGCTTTTAACTTTAATAAACAATGGCTAGGGAACGCGTTTGTTGAAGGAGAAAGGGAGTGGTTGTTGGGATGCCTGTATCGAAGTTTATAAATTAGCCAGAATTGCAGAAATGTGTAATATACTAATACTATAATTATACATGGATCATTATAGCCAAATGGTCGGTTTTATGATGGTGGTGATGATGGTGCTTGAACAAATGGGAGGGGAGATATAAACTTCCAACAATATTAATTTCGTTGTCTAAAAGTCAACATTTCAAACAGTTAGAAAGTGTTTTGCGTTTCGAATATTCTTTAAATTTGTTGGTATTATATTTGTTCACATGTAGCTTACTTCAATTATTCTCTTATATGTATTATCATAAATTGCAGAAAATTGTATGATTTAATCAGAAATCTAGGATTATTTTAAAATAAATTTATTTAAAGAAGATGTGTAACCCAAGTCAAGACCTATACCAGCCAGGGATATACTCCTGGACAGTGTAATAAAATTACACCCCATAAAAATGCCCCATAGTCAGCTATCTTCAATGCTGGGAGGGGGCAGCACGTGTCCATCAAAGGCCAAGATATCCCTATCAACCCCCTTTTTGATGCAAATATCAACTCAAAAACATTTATACAGAGAAGATCATACCCAATTTAATATTTCAATGCACGAATATATTGTAAATTAAACTTATGCTTCTTTTGAGTGTGCCCAAAAATTAACATGGCAGGGAAATTCTTGGATTACACTTCCCCTTAAATGACAAATATTGTTAAAAAGTATTCCAGTTAATATTTTTTTTTAATTTTCTGTAATTACGAACAAATACGTGTATACAATTACAGGCATGCATGTTTATGTTATTCCTATAAAGCATTATTTAGATGAACTGAATACCGGGAATATAATTTATGTACATGTATTACACAAAATGCAGTAATTGCTTTTTTGTATAGTTGATAACGAAATCATCTTACACATCAGTTACAAGATTTATGTCGCAAATAACCTATTTACAGTGGATACAACATATGTAGCTATACTATACATGTAGGCGCTGACGTGTTTTAATATCAATCAACATTTATTATTCATATATCCGGCGCATATAATGTATATTTGCCTATATCCGTGATGCACATTAGCATTATTTTCACATTACTTAAATACATATATCTTTAAGCCTATACACACATAATGTATATATAAGATGATGTTCGTCATTGAGCCCCCCACTTGCCATAATCTAAACATAACCACATTATCCTTTTTCCGATAGATAAAACATAAATAATGGTTGTGAACCATAACATATTTTGCCTAATTTTTCGCTATACATTAATTAAATGAAAAAACAGCTGACTTTTAACAATAACTTTATATATAAAAAAGTATCCATACCACATTTGCAAATTGTCATCTCTTCCAGAATTATACAGCTACATGTACAATTGTAAGGTGTTTGTAAAATCAACAGCCTTAATTAAGATGGCAACAATAATAAATATAATTATTAAAATTATAAAGCACAATATTTTTTTAAAATATTTAATTTAATTCATATATTAACTGCTTATTATTGAATTTTCTTTCTAACAACTCACCTAAACTATGAATTTAACATCACTGCAGAATATCAGTTCATCATTGTTGATAAATACATATTTTTGGATATAGAAACACTTCCTGGCATTAAAATCTGCACACATCTTTCGAATCTCAATTATACATGCAGTTAATATGCGTGTATATATAATACGTTTACTGGCTGCATTTCTATTTTCCTTTCATACAAATGTATAAATCTGGTGCTTCAAAAGCTTTGTGAATGCTTTTAACCATGCCTTAATACAAGATTATACTTCTACCTCGCTTTGCAGAAATAAGTACATAATTACGTTAATTGCAAAAATTGGAAAGATTTCTCCACTCATGCATACTGCAGGTCACTGCTCATATGCAAATCTGAACCTACTGTATGAGAGACTGTTTCATAAGTACGTTGCATGCACACATTTGTAATGAAGTTGAAACAAAAGCATCGTTTCATAGACTTCTAGAAATTGCACTTTTCGGACACTTCTCCTATATTGTAAAGAACTCTCGCGTTTCTATTCAATTAAATATGCCAAAAGCTCGAAGAGCGCGAATAAGCCCAGGCTGATAAATAATGCATTAGTTCATCTTAGGTTATTATAAAGAGGAACTCATTATTTACAGCTTCCGACTTTAAACTAATAGCCCATAATAAGCATCTTCATCCGCATGCAAATCTTTAAATACTATCATTTCCGTTAAAAATGTAGCTGTATCCATCGGGGCCAACCCTTTCCACTCCAGAGGCATTTCCATTGAGGAAAAAAACTTGTCATTGATAAGATAAGAGAATAAAAATTAAGTTCCTTAGGGATAACTGTGCAAAGGAAAGTTTTAGAAGTTAAATGCTGCTTAAGTTGGTGATGGATGACATATACTGTATGTGAGATTCAGCAAGGGATTAGGCTACTACATTCTACTGCCTTTCACATTGTATTGTAACGTATTATACATGCAATGTACATTCAATAACTGTAGTGTTCAACTTACTATATTTCCTGTTAAATTTATTTATTGAGCATCTTTTTTATGTCGTCTTCTTTGACCACTTTTTGGTATTAAAATTTACAATTTATGTACTGCAGTACCTGAACATTAATGTGTACAGTGGACTCCGTTTAATGGAATCACGTTTTTCCCAGGCTTTTTGTCATTGTAATACCCGAGCGATTCTATCATTCCAATACCTGAGCAATTCTAATAAGAGAATGAAATGTTAATATTCATATTGAATTTTAGAGTCAGTAGATCTATACATTGTACCATTGTACATGTATGCTGCACACAGTCAAAAAAATGTAGGGCTTAATTCTCTCATGTAATTCCTTTAAGTGAATTTCGGATACCAGTAAGTGGTTATTTCCCAATTAACGTATTTGTATTGGAGTGTTCGGGACTGGACGATTTCGATTACAATAAATCATTTTCATTATCCTGTAATCCCAATAAGCGGAGTCCACTGTATATCAGTTTGTAAATTTGGGTTTTTGCGGCTGATACTAATGTGTATTTCACCCAATTTGTAATCATAATTCAAGGTATACATATCTAAGCAGAAAAGCATCAAATGCATTTAATAAAATGCGTTTAAATTAGAATAGTATTGTGTAGAATAAGCATAATTATGTATGAATTCATATTCACGATAAGATTGCATATAACGTTTTGATCATGCAGTTCTTATCTTTGAAAAACGAATACTTTCCAATTAAAAATACGGCGTGCAAGTTGTTCTGCTTTTAATTGCTAATTATAAAGTAAATTCAAATGTTCTTCCAAAGTCTATTTCTGTCATCAGCATTCTTGTAAAATAAAACTTCAAGGAGATAAAATCGACATACGTTATAATGAACTTAAAAAATCATGAGTTTATCTGTATAGAAATTCAGTATAAAAAAAATTCAATGCCACCAATGCACATGCATGTCTTTGCCAAATTCGCATGTTGTTCGGATTAAACAGATTTGTACATTGAGTTTTCTAACAAGGGGTTGCCGGTGAAAATGTATTAGATGTAATCAGTCAAACATTTACGGTGTGTGCTGTGAATTCTAATAAGGATTTTTCCATAAATATATAAGCCCCAAAAAATGTTTTCTCTCCTCTAATTTAAATCAGGAGGAGACATGCACAAAATGCATTGCATCTGTTATTTCAGACTACGAACAAATGTTTGCTTAAATCCGAACTAATCTACGTTTATTTGTGAAGCGAATTAATGCAAAAAATTCCCCAGCTAGTTTATTTTTAGTCCATAGAATTCTTAGTGTATGCCCTTTGTGATTTAAAGCAGAAAACAGCCTCTAAATTAATCAGGGATGACGTGATAAAGTATCTGTCGTATATATATATATATAATGGACTCATATACGAAAAATAACAGATGTTCATACTAAAACATGTAAACTAAGTTCTAATTACAACGACAGTAGCAATAATGTAACAGTATTCAATTCAATTCAATTTCTTATCCTGCAGTTAGCATGTAGTATGCCATGTAGCAGGGACCTAAGTGCCAGAATTTTTAATGGGAATAGTATATATACGGTTTTTAATATAACTTCGAAAATACAATTAGACTAATTATGTAATTTATTTTAGAAAAGCATTGTGTTCGCGTAAAGCTGTTTATTGTACATTTGTATATGCAAACTATAGCAATCTGTGGTTTACTTCCAAAACCATTTTCTTATGAACAAACATTGGAATTTTTAGAAAAAGAGTAGTGACATACTTATGCATGAGGCGTAAATAGATTATGGGCATAATATTACTCATCACAGAACACCATGATGAGTTTTTATTGTTATTAGAACTATTTTAATTTAATAAAAAAATCTCTTTAAAACGTTGATAAGATATTGTGAATTATAGCAAAACAGGAATAGATACAAAAGCTACGTTAACTAAAGATTTTCTATCCCCAAAGTATAATAAAAACATTATTGTGAGCGCTGCATGGTGTGTTCTAATAACGCATGAAGATGTTTGAATTATGCTAATTTAATTTAATTCGCTTTCAAGAGAACGAATTACATCTTTAAGATCCGCAAGATGGCGTTCTTATAGGCGTCCATTAATTTTGAGGGGATATAATGTATACAAATGATGTAATATGCATGTTTGATTTTAGCATAATTATTACTGCTTATTTACATGTATATGTATATGGTTTTATTAAATGTTATACAAGTTACAAGTTAAAATCGAAATTTCGCAATGTGTATATAGGTATACCCATCTGCCATCCTTAGCAAAATTTGCAAATAATAGTGACTTCTGATTGGCTGGAAGGCAACTTTTACCAAAGTATAAAAGGAGGTTAAAGCTGAGATGGGAGATGATAAAGTGCATGAACTCGCCATTGAAAATGTCTACCCAACATGTATTTGCACAAAGGGTACTCAAAATTTGGGCTTTAGAATAACTAAGTACAGCACCTAATGTGGGCCAAATACAAAATGGCCTAACCACTCATGAAGTTATTTAATTACCCTAGATTCCGTCCAGGTTTTTCCTCAACCTTTTAAGTTTTTTGCTATGCATGCATGCATGCATGATTGCTTTTCCTTTTGATACCATATGCAGTTTTATTATCAAACGCTGCTAAAATATTCACCAGATAATTAAATTTGTTTATAATAAGCAGTCAAATTTGTGTGAAATTGCATGACAATGTACAGTAGAATATTCTCTTGCTGACTAATCATTGTCAATGACATTACACGTGAGAGACATGACGACGCACAACTTTATGCAGATTACATTTGCAAGGCATAATGGGTATATTGAAGTATTCGTCTTACACACTATGTATACATGCTTGAATGCTCTGGAAACCAGTGGGCTATATATACATTGTACTTTTTTAGGTAGGCAGAGAGTTTGTCCCTATGAGAAATTCTAATCCCTCGAGAACCTGTTGTCAATATAAAAGCATAGATGTTGCTTTGCTTTCATATTCTACGAAATGGGCAGATGTCAGGCCATTTGTGATGTGTAATTAAGTTGGTATAAATGTTACGTATTCATGAAACGTTTCGGGTACCTTTATTTTCTTGACGCTTTGTATTAATAGTGCATGCAAGCCCAGCAAAGTAGCTCCAATACTTCATAAAAAATTCGATGTCACTGAAATATTTTTTGTAGTACAATTGAAAAGACAAGGCAATTTAATCTTGAAGAGCTGCAGGTTTACATCGTGTGCTTAATGTTTCAACGGATTTCGAGAAATGTCTGTTTTTTATAACCTTGCAGGAATGGAAGGATTTTAAACAACTTTATGCGGATATAGCACAATCTACATCCATATAAATGCATGGACATTATTTTAACAAACAGATCAACATATCAACAGTTAATCACTGTGACAGACCATTTCTTTGCAAATTTATAAATTCAATGACATTTTACTTTCAATTTCTCCAAGTCTTCCTCACAAGATAAAATAGAAGGATATTCTCAAAACAGTTGCTTTCAATCATCACTGTATTAAAATTAAACAAAATGCATCTTTTGCATTTATAATGCCGCTGCATCAATACAATCCTTTGTGTGGAAGTTTCTATTGAATGTTATCTTGATAAATACAGTTTAATGGTGTGCAATTTGTAAACAATATGCAGGCATGGACAGTTGATATAATGTAGCTGAACACGAGCAGATTATCTCATTCATGCATGCATGAATTATAGGTGCAATTAATGGATGTTATCTGTAACTTAATTCACTTGGGAATTTGCTGAATTGAAACTAATTGGACGACTACTAAAAAAGTCCTTACCACAATATCCAAAAATTTAGTTCGAAAGTTGGAAAACATGGAAAGTAATTAGCATGAACTAACAATAGAATCGAGTTGAACTTAAAAACTCATTAAAAAATAGATTTAAATGCAAAATGCACGTGCATGTAGAATTTTAACTTTTCATACCCATGTACAACTGTATGATTCATAAAAAGCAGTATTTTGGCTACAGGTGTTATATACGAGATATATTCGTTACTGCAAATGGTCAATTTCGAAAGAATTCTTCTGGGAAAAAGGATAATAGGAAAAAATATCAAACAGAAAATCTGTTTGGGAATATAAGAAAATTCTGAATATTAAAATAGGATGAGATGAGCGCGCTTGAAATATGACCAAAACTTGTACATTGAAATTGAAGAGCTTGGTCTGTTGCATGTTATCCAACCAACCTCTTTTGAACAAACTGGGATTTTCTTTTATCTAGGCCAAGAATAAGATGGATGGCTGCGAGGTATATTCAAGACATTTAATCTCATATTCTAAAAGTGCGAAATTTGGCATTCGCTCTTTTGGGAATGTGACTTTAGAGAAAAAGTCGAGCATGGGTGTCCACTGCCATTCTTTTTGGACTACTTTACGAGAAAAAGTGATAAGGGATGTCAGTTTCTGTTTCCCTGATCCTCACTTTCAAGTAACACTTTAAGAGATAAAAGTTAAAACTCAATCCGTAGCTAGTCTTAAGGGACAAGCCCGCTATAAAACTAGCAAAGACGAGAAAAATTTATGACAGTCTTGGGATTCGTTAAAATGCTCTTGGATCGTCTTAATAGCAAGCAGAACAAGGTTAGCAGGTAAGAATGGTCTGGTTATGCAAATTAATGAAGGTTTTTCTGTGTGTACACTCGATCAGATGCATATTTTTCAATGTAAACTGAAGGAATCTGTATACTCGGTGTTGGGCTTTGTTTGGCTCTTACATGTAGA
Organism: Xestoiulus laeticollis; assembly: GCA_034698905.1. Taxonomy (NCBI): domain Eukaryota; kingdom Metazoa; phylum Arthropoda; class Diplopoda; order Julida; family Julidae; genus Xestoiulus; species Xestoiulus laeticollis. The sequence continues at coordinate 8,945 of JAQGCC010003768.1, forward strand.
AAGTAGATCCAACGTAAGTAACCTTTTGCAAAAGACTTTGTTATTGCCCCAGGGAGACAACATGCCCAATAGCAGAACAATTGCAGTTTTCATATGTTTACTTCCACAGCACATGGGCTGTAAGTTGAAGCCGTTGGTTCAGACTTGCACTGTTGCATAGGATTTTTTCGAACGCGAAACTTGTGTAAATATCTCAGGACATTATTGCCATTGTGATTTACGCTCCATCGAATGAAAAAAACCGCAAAACCCAACAATGAACGATATAGTCTTGCTACAGTGTAAAGCTTTTTTAGTTTTTTTTAAATTAGGATATTTCCAACATCGTTAATATACTGTACTTCGATACAACCTCACTGAATTCTTAACGTTTTAAACATACTGTATATAATGTATAGTTTGCTCAATATGAAGAGTTAAATGCAATTCTAATTAATCAAATCATGATTCTGAATCTGTATTTTTTTTTTAAAACGACGCTAAATACATGTACGTGCATGTTTGTTTCTTCATGCAATATTTCAAGTTCTCCATCATTCTGGATTAATTCAACTGGTGATTTGTATTCAAATACAATAGTTGTGCTCACGATGCAAAACTTACTCTATTTTAGCCAAATTCGGATAAGTTCGCAGTAACGGAGGCTGAGAGGAGACAATTTCATGTTTGAATGACACAACACTGCACGTCTTCCTATAACCATCATATTATATGTCAAATTAAAGCTAATAGATGAAGCGCCATTACAACATAATCACTGGAGCCATAATACAGAATATCACATTCTCGGCCAGCCTGCACTCAAGCCTCCCACGTTAACTTAGCAAATACTCGAGTATATGGTGTACAAGGTGTGGGCTTATGCAATTGGTTTTGGGCTCATAGAGAAGCTATTGTACAAAATATATTAATAAAGTGGAAACGTATATGTCACTGTTATAAATATGGTTTTCTAACAAGATACGTTCCTAGTTTAAAAAAATAGCATAGCAAGACATAATTACATTAATTTTTTGTGCTTAAAAAAATCGGGTTAAGCTTATATTCATTGAAAATCAATTGTCTGCATGATCAAAATATTGTATTTATTAGTTTCAATTTAATGCTTTTGAATGGTTTACGATTTTTTTGTTTTGATTCCTGTGACCATCCAACTTTTGAAATGGCTATCCATATAGCCACCATTTCTTTAACTATGTTGATACCTGCACAGAATGCAAAACACGAGCAATCTTACGGCTATAAAAAGCCTGTAACATCCAATTTTAGGGAAACATTTGATGCGGAATCTATACAACCGATGCACGTGCAATGAAATCTAATGACTGGAAAGGGTCAGAGCTTAAAACGACATACATGTACATGTACCCCTATAAGCATATAGAAACCGACAATGCATTCTTAATGGACAACGGAATTTCAACATGCATACTTGACCACGGCATTATTGAAAAAAAAATCTAACAATTCGCTGGAAAGAGGTTTGTTTGTACTATTATTTTCATACTGATGGAGCTACCGAATTTACTAAGAAAATACTACTACATGTATATTGAAAGAACATTTTATAATATATGAAAATTGAATTTAAAATTAGTGTATGTACATGTAACCGCTTGTGGTCATCAAATGGTCAAAATTGTATTATCTCTACATGTATGCCCATGTATGTTAATATTCCTCGAGAAAAAATTGTAAACTTATTGAAAGTACTCTATAAAGATCAGAGTAACTGGTAAATGGCGAGACCATTGGATTGATTAACTGAAAATGACATGTTATTAAAACGAGCCATATGGCAGTTACTTGCACAATTGTGCATTTACTTTGTGTATATTTGGCTACAGTTTAACTAGTAGGCCTATATCGTTTAATATAATATATTATAATTTAACACCAAAGCTTTGTTGTATTAAACTAAATTCACCTCCATTGAATTTTAAATAACCATATGTTGAAGGAAGATTTGGGTCAATTTACTCAATTTACCTAATGGAAATTTAAATCAGTTTGCGGTCCGCGGGTAATTCTACATCAAAGAACTCTTAATTGCGGCCATTTGAACCGCTATAAACTATATCAGTAAATAAATATGTATATATATATTTGTAAAATATTAAAATGCCCAAATTTCTTCACAAAACTATTCGAATTGAGTCAATGAAATTCTGCTGCATTCGAATATATATATACAATTTATGCAGATATATCAGATACAAGCGAATCTTTCAATCTATAGTATATATGTAAATATCGGCAATAAATTTGGAAAATCGATTCGTGCATTTAGGTATAACCATGTTACAGTATAATGTATAGTGAAAGTGTAAATGCCTTTAAAAGATAGCCTTCCAAACGTAAATGACAGTGTATTTATATTTAGTGAATTTAAGCATACATTAAATATCTCTTGAAAGCTAATGTTGCTTTTATTCATTATATAATGCAGTGTTATCATTTCTTGCTTTAGAAATGCACATGGGAATTGTTACATAAAAATATTTTTCTTTTCAACGTTGAATTGGCTAATCTTTCCAGCTTACACATTAGCTTAATGGAATGTGAATCTGATTATGTCGAGGTGTTGTATCTTTTGCTCGTGTATTATACTGGTTGGAATTAGTTTACATTTTAAAACCGATATGGAGTTAGGTAATCGAAGAAATAATGTTCCAGCAAATGAAATATTTATTAGGCTAATGGTTTTTGAAAGTTAATGAAAATGTACCAATTGTGTTGAATTAAAAGCGATCGAATAATATATAAATTAGTTAGTAAAGTATTGATATAAAGTTCTCGTGTTTGCTGTACTAATACATTTATATAAAGATATAGGTCTACATGTATGAATGTACTAAGTAAATATTACCATGCATTATAAACTATTAATGTTATCATAGATGGCACGCATATGAGTTCACATAGTATACGATTACATCAGCTTGACCAACCCTATATGCTTTTTTGAAACCATGAAACGCAGAGATGCACTTTGTTTACATCGATTTTAAAATAAATAACGTGATATACAGTTAACCTTTTGTATACTGTTGACCATAAAAATGCTTAATTGAAGTTAATTCAACGTACGATCGAAATTCACTATGGGGACCATAATTATCAACACAACCGAAACATTTCGAATTGATCGAGTTCACATTTATGGCTAATATAAACGACATTAAACAACAGCTTAGGTTGACATAAATTGCTAAATTAAACAGAAAGCTTATTACACATATTCCGACCTTATCCTATTCTCAGAGGTAAACGTAGAAAGCACGTCCATAGAACTTGTTGGTCGAAGCATGTATTCAATGAAGTTTATTTCTAAAATATAAACAAGTTACGAAAAAAACTTCGTTATTCGGCTAAAACACTTTATTTACAATAAAAAATAATGTAAGATTGTGACTTTGCATCCGATCGGATGTTCTTTCAAAAATTACGATTGGTTATAGCGTTCGCAGCGTTAGTATAGTACAAACTAAGTTCGGTAATGTATTTTTTACATTTAAAATTTTAATTTTTTTTATCTTAATAATGTCAACGTATTTTACTTAAATTTGATTGATAAAAATGTTCCATGAGACTGAGCTGCACACAAAATTTCAGCTCTCTAGGACGTGTGAAAGTTATTCAAAAAGGACCTCAAAAAGGTTGAAACATACAACTAAACTCTGCGTACATGTCAAATTTAAATAAAAGGTTTTAAAAATAGTTTATATAGAGTAGGCTTATAATATTTTTTTTAAATCTACTTGCAGCTTTTTTAGTCGATGTTTTCGTGATAGCTGAAAAATGAAGCTTGTTGTTGATAGTTTATTAACAATTTATCAATAATATATTTTTTTAATATTATTAGCTCATGTAAATTGTATTTTAAGACACCTTCATTCCAACAATGCGTAAAAATCCTTAAATGTATTTTCAGAAAGTTAAATTATTTTAACACTTTTGATAATATTTTTTTAATAATATATATTTAATTTGTTTCATTTTTAGTATTGAATTTTTTTTAAAAATTATTATATGTTATGGGAACAAAACTGTAATGAGATCATGATTTTTTATTTCTTCAAAGCATATGCTCGGAAATTTGTGACATTGAAAAAACTCTTAAACACATTTTCAAAACAATACTGTGCTCAAAAGAACTACGATATATTTTTAAATATTTTAGTTGTTTCACTTCCAGAACTTTTAGAAAGAAAAAACCCCTATAAGCATACCCAGACTATCCTGAAAGTCAATTTTCGTCCCGATCTATATTTTTAACTCTGAGCCACCTTTCTTCGAAAAAATATTTTTGAATTTGCAAATCTGCGAGGATTTTTTTATTCAATGTAGGATGAATGGCATTTCCTTTCTCCACCAAATATGGACTATAGGTTTGCACATATAAAGCAGGCAATATCATACATGGTACACTATATATTTCCAAAAAAATCCAACAATCAATATATTTTTTCTAGTAAAACTGGCGATCCTCCTTTGCCATTACCACGTGCTTTTTTTTTCGTTTTTTGCCAAAAATGCGGCAAAACTTCTGTTTTCATTTGTCTCGCACTTCCAATGGGTTTGCAACTCATAAACGTGGAAACATAACTAGATTAAAGCCCGCCGTTTAGTACGCAATACGTTAATGCCTAAAACAAGGTATATATCCCTATAGCATTCCGTAATACAGTGCACGCAATATGACATGTTTATGAAAGAAAAAGTAAATAAACCTTGGGCATTTTATCGTGTAGAGCCATACTGAACATTTTTACACAAAATACCTTCAAGTTTCGTCAATTTCTAGTCTCTCCATCCCTTTCCATCATGCTCGGCCTATAGACAGTCGTTAACGTATATTTAATTATAACGACGATTAAACAAGATTTCGAAGGCAAATGTTTGGCCTTTTCCCTTTCTAAGTCAAGCATTTTATTTCATTTTCATACCACATGCAAATCTCGTGTTTTCAACGTTAAAAATGGGCTTTGCCCCGAAGAGTGTTTGTAATTTTATTTCCCCCACGTGTCACGTCTAGAGTTTGTTCAATACCCCTTGGTATATATATATCACACAAACCGTCTGAGCAATATACATGCCATGGAGCACGCATGCGTGTGAAAAAGGGAAAAATTTAATAAAAATTTGAATTGTATAGGTGGTGGAGCGTGCGTTTGCCATATGGGCATAGAAAGCATGGCAAACAATTGTGCATTTCATTTCACCCAGCACCATTAAACCGAGGAAATGTACTCTTATTGTTGGCTGTGATCTCCAATGTCTTAAATTTTTACTCGGCTACTTGAAGCGTTTTTTTTTTCTATAAACCTTATTTTACTCGTAATAACTTTGCCTTTCGAGCAATTCGAGACCAAATTGCTGCAGTTGGGTGAAATAAATGAAATATCTTAAAGCGAGGAAATTGAAAATTCCATATTAAACTTTCTTAAATTGAAGTAAATTCTTAGCTTAAAAATACAGTGGCTTGTCCAAGCCATGAACCCCTTTTTCAGACACCTTTATCACGTTTTCCAAATACAAAGGCGTCTTTTCTTTAGGTACCGCACGCTACCACTCGCCTTTTCGTTTCTGCTTGTGACGTCACGGGTAGC
>JAQGCC010003769.1:0-14554 GCA_034698905.1 Xestoiulus laeticollis
AATGCATGCATGCAAAATGCCTTTGAAGTTGATGTACATGCATTCAAATGCATTTTGCAGTGCATTCACTTCGACAATGTGTATTACACATTTAATGTACATGTGCATGTACTCTGGCATGTACAAAATGGCCGGAATTCATAGTCGTCGAAGTAGTACTTATTTGTATACTTTTAGCACACAAATAGTACTGTACTTATTCGATGACTATGAATTCCGGCCTAAAGAAGGTCCCATTATGGTTTAGCCGCAATGGCTAAGGTAATCTGTGTGATGTGGTCCTTATTTTTAAAATAGTAAACAAGATGACCAAATTGTAGACTGAACCTGGTCACTTTATTAGGTACACTACATTGCTAATGGAAATATGGTAAAAGAGTTGTCAATATGCAGAATATTTTTATATGAAAATGTTTTGCTCTAAAACCTTTTTATGCATGAAAAGCACTTTTCCAGGTTAATGATTAAGTGGAAATGTGCTGATCGAGTTCGCACGAATCCAATCAAGTTGACATGTCTGCTCCACTTGATGTGGATCAAGTCTTTCTGTCGTCTGCATCTCGTTTCAAAGTTGCTTCACTTTTATAGTGCATGTGTATGTTGTCCTCCATCTTGAAATGTAAACTGAAATGGTGTTCCAATTTTTAGGAGGTCATGTGATCAGTTTAACTGAGTTCGGCGGTGTGAATTATCACGCAAAAGTTTTTCAGTTTTTTACAATGCTCATCTATCAGACTTATGATATCATGCAATACATTTTGTTGTATAGCTTGTATGTACGATATGCTGACACCATGGTGTCTGCATTTTTTCTGAATGCTGAAAATTAAGGATCATTAAGGTTCAGCTTATTCTCTCTTGAATTCATCATCACATTTCTATGCATTTTTCATCATTGATATCATATTTTATTAGTGTGGCTACTTCTGGGCAATTTTCTTCGATTTCGTTAACCTACACGTACATGTAACGTAGCAAAAGCGTTATCACAACCCTACAATTTTTTTTTATTGTTCTATTATAACATTATTTAGAGTTTAATACCTCCTGTTATGACATACAGTACTTCATATGAACTCCAACAGCCACCTGGTGTGATGCTTCTGCAGTGTGGAATTAATGCCCTTGAAAGGCATAGGAATACATTTGTGGATTCGAAAGCATTACATGTATGTCATTATTTCTCATATATACCTGGCTGAAAGGCACCCCACCTGGTGGTATAAAGCATTTCTCTTGCCATATTCGGTGCTGATTGAGTTTTCTTATGCCCAGATCTTCACCTCTCGCAACCTGAAATGTGCAACGCACTACCGTCCCCTGATTGGTTGGATTCGATCAGGTGACCTCTGTGATCCAATCAGGGGACGGGAGTGCGTTGCACATTTCAGGTTGCGAGAGGTGAAGATCTGGGCATTAGTTTATTAACGTTCCTTATTTAATTTGGAGAAAAGTAATATATATTCAAAACGTTGTAAAGTATGCGGTTTTAATTTAGTGAAACGTCACTATAGATTGTTAACAAATTTGAAACCCCATGCATGTTTTATTTAGATGTTTTTTTTATTAAAGATTTCTGCCCTGTTCGGAAAATATAAGTTGGCGTATCGTTTCGCATTTTTCGATTGTTATTGATAGGATTATAGGTCTATTGACAGAATATATAATGTACTTGTGCATATTTGTGTTGACCATGAATTTATAGGATTACATCACTCGATAAGAGGTAGCCGTTACCACGTGGTAAACATGTTGCAATTTTAGACAAATTATTATGCACACCTGCATGCTAAACATGTGTGGCTGTATGTTTTTACCACTATTTCAATTATCTCGGCATTAGTCCAAATTGATGCAAAGTGTTTTTATGCAGAGTCTAATTAGCATAGGCATTGCGTCAGGATGCTTAGCGGCGACTTGCCCCATTGCATGTTTGGCATTTGTACAGAACGGTTATCTAGAATTTATGCTAACAGTACGTTAACTTAAGTGTCAATTTAAAGTGTCAAAAAAAATATATTTGTGCCATGTTCCCAAACGGCTTACGCCTGTTTTGCGCCCTTCAGGGAAAATTGGGTAAGTATTGTGATGTTCATTTGCAACATTCATTGGGCATATGAAAATGTGGAATTATCACATATGCCTGTACCTCAAAGTAACCTACATGTACTTACATGTATATAGTAGTTAAAACGCTTTTAGTTGCGCAAAAGGTCTCATTGATTGGGGCCATGGTGTAGTCCGCCATCTTTGTGAACCAAGTAGCCTCCCTTTGGCGCTTGATCCATTTGTTTTACTTTTCCTACTGTTAGTCCACGATTAGGATACATTTAGAAAACAATCCATAATATGAATTGGGGAAATTTAACACTGACTCCAATAGATTCAGCCTGAAAAGTTGTTAAAAATCTATAAGCAACAAGTTATCCGAAATTGAAAATTTTATATAAAAAGTTTCTGACTAATTAATCGCATGTCCACTTTAGGAAGATGACTTGAAGGACAGTCCAATGCGACAGAGTTCACCAACCCTGGCTTAAAGTTTATGAAATTAATTCTCATTTGGTAATATTCCAACTTCTTTGCTTGTAGGTCATCTTAATGTAATCAATGCGTCAGATAATATTAGTGTGATAAAATTAATATCATTACTTATACAAAAAAATATTGACAAGTTCAAGTGACAGTATTTGAGTATACGCGTATTTTTCGGGCATCTTAATGCAACACATGCTTATCGTATCTATAGTCAAATAGCATTATGAAGATAGTGGCCGTATGACCAACATGCCAAAAAAGATTACTGTAAGTTTGAGGAGACAGTGGTCGATGACTTCTTTCCTTCTGGAATGTGCTATGAATAGTTAAATTCTTAGCATGGATGAGATCTTTCATTAATTTAATTAGACATTGATTGGAATACATGTAATTAGTTTGACATTACGATATTCATCATGGCATCTATGAATTCTATAATTTACATAAATGTATTCGTGAGCTTTTATAGTTGTATATATATGTAAAGGTAACGTTACCTGTAAACTTTACAAGACTTGAAATGGTCTAGGAAAAGAGATTAAATAAGGTATACGTAATTGATGTTGATATCCGAAGAATGAAGGCTGCTGTTTTTACAATAGAGGGATTGTGCAGGTTTCCTTTAATCTTAACGAGAACAATAAACACTTTTACGCATGCGCATAAATAAGTTATGCTCCTCAAGGACGTCGTGATATCACGTTAAACTAATTAAAATATCGTCTCCCCTCAACCACAAACCCATAAACGTCATCCACACGCATGCGCATTACCAAAAAAAAAGTATGCTAATGTCGTCTAGATTAAAGGAAACCTGCACAATCCTACTATGAGAAAGATTGGCAGGTGTCACGTCAACTGATTTACCTTAGCGAGAACGCATAGAAAAGACATACAGTGCTGTCAATGTGGTTAACATTAAGGGAGACGCTCTCAAACTCGCTATTTTGTCGTATCCCTTCAGCCACAAACCCATTAACGTCGTCCCCACGCATGCGCATTGGCAAAAAAAAACAGTGCTGCCAATGTCGTCAGGATTAAAGGAAACCTTTTTAATCCTTCTAATATGAATCAATCAACTTTAACATTTCACGTTAATATTTCTAAATCTTTTTTGGCAAGGAATTTTTTTTAAACCATTAATTATTTATTACATATGTATATACTGTGTGTTTTTTTTTTTTTTAATTACCTCAGCATATAGCGTTCAGGTTTAATTTCCCTAAAAGAAAGTTGTGCGATTTGGATTACTCAGTTTAGAGCGAAATTATTGGACGATTTTCTGAAACTTTTGTTCAAATGCTTTTTGCTATTGAAAAAAATTGCATTGACAAACTGACATTTTTTTTCACTTTTTTTTTATTGTTGCAAAAAAAGCAAAATTGCATTTATTTGGGAAATTACTTTGTTCGAGAAGCCGTTTCAAAATGAAGCATCTCAATCAGATGAATCTCTTTTATGGCACTTTGTTTAAATAGTTTATAATTCATCCTACCTAATAGTATAGTGCGTGATCTGACAAAATAACCTTGTGAATAAACTTTTCTCAACCCTATTCATGCACGTTTCACCTGTGCTGGGTTACGTCGCACGGCATGCTGGGAGAACGCTTTGTAGTGCACGATTAAGGCATGCAACATGTGCTTGCTGTGGACAAATGTAAATCCAGCTGCACTGTTTTCCATATTGACATATCCTGCGCGGTGGTAAACACGGAGATTGTAACTTGCCAGAGCCCTTGCCACGCCACCTTGCTTCTGAAAGGGGAAATTCAGATGTTTGCCTGGCGTTAATGAGGGTTGGACAGAATCAAAAATTAGCCCATACATTGCAAATAATGGTACATGTATTAAACTCTCCAATGGCAATGCTAAATGCTAGAATGGATGTCCTTGAGTATTAAGTCCCCCCAGCTGAATTCGCCGCATGTTTGTTTTCTCACTGGATGGCGCTGACACCATGGTGAACACGAAGTCGCCCTCTTACAACCGTTACATCATCATGTTTACTAGAAAGTGTTCGGTAACGATACCCTATTTTACATGTATTTGTCTAAATGTCTAAATTTGATGATTTTTTTTTATTTACTGTCCATCATTGGTGTGAGATGGTATCACCTGCTGTCCTGCATTCAAATTGGTTTTGATTACACATGTAACTTTTGATGCGCATGTAACTAATTTATCACCTTTGATCAAACAATTAAGTATGCATGCACAGTACATGTATATGTTGAGCACGATGTAAACTGCTTAGTTTAACGTATTTTAATATTAATGAGTACATTAAGCACAATAAGCAAAATTAGTTGACTAAACTAAAAATAGCACAGTTGATTGTAATCACTATAGGAAACTAGATGCATATTATAAATAAGTCAATTAAAAATTCAAAAACCCTATAGGATAAGGTATTTCAGAAGTATACATTTTGTGACAACTTTTTTTAGTGTATTGCATGTTGGCATGCTACAGAGTGGACTCTTTGGAAGCTGTGGGGGAAATGGTTACTTGAAAATCTGTAACAACTTCTGTATATACAATCCACTGGGATAATATGTGGCGACTTACAATGAAAGTAAAGCAAGAGATTGAAATCTTTTGCTGAAAATGAGACGTCAAATGAAGAAAAGGGGAAATTTTCCAAATGTCTCAAACAATTCACCATACTCCTCTTGAAGCATTTAGGAACACTTTTAATGACTTAAAATGATTTTATTTTTTTAAATGAAAGAGCAAGAAAGACGTTTATTTTTTAAAACCTTTTATTTAACTTGGTCCATTCGTCTATTTTTGTTTGAACATCTTCGAGATCCTTTTTAATCAACTTGAATACGTCCTATACACATCTCCTATTTTTTGCACACGTCGGCCTCAATATGTGCATCTCTCAAATTTTGTGTGTAGTTCTTTTACACTATTATGACCATAAAATTTCACTTTTCACTATAAAACATGCAAATAACTAACGATAAAACGTTATGGAGCGCTCGGTTTGCGCTAAGCAGAGTGGCACACTAGTGCTCATTGGCCCGATTTCGAGCCATCCGTTTGAAAGGAGTTCATCTATCAATCCACTGGGGTCTGGGGATCCCTCTCGCATCCCTCGTAAATTACGGTAAAAGATATTTCCTAAAAAAAATATTTTTAGTATATTATTCTTGTTGTTAAATGCACGTATGGGGGGGTTAAAAATCTGCCAAAATCGCGTGGCGTCATTTATGGACAGCCCCTTTCCATGAAACTAAACTTGACATATTCGTAGTCTTTTTGCTGGACACATTATAAGTACATGTACAGTACATGTATATGTGTACGTGTATCATAATTTTAACTCCAATTTTCACCTAAATAAATGACCAATGTAAATAAAACTCTTGTCACGTGAAATTGGACAGAAGTTTCAATTCGAGGCTAGCTAATATAATATGACAGCGGGACATGAATAATGAATTATCACATCCTCCTGAATTAGCCTAAATGCATGCTTAAATCCATTATGGATGAAAGTGGTAAAGTGGTGACCCATCCCCGGATAACAGAATGATGAATGCAACGTTGAGAATAATGCGTGTAATGTCAGAAATCCAATTTGCCAACATGAATATTATGGAAATTAACCATTTGATTATGGGCGTTAGACAACTGCAGATGCCGTTTACACGTTTCATGTGCGCCTGGTTGACACTGAATGTAGTGTGACGAATTGGTAGTGTTGGTGCAAATTAATGTATAGGACGCATGAGTGTTATTTTTTGGAATTTTAGCATTTGCATTAGCACGTTGAAAGGATTTTAATTGGATTTTCCAATGTGGGGACATTGCTGGCAAAGGTTATAAATTCAAACCTAAAATAGACTAAACATTTTTTTATGTCATTTATCAAAGCGCACAATTAACACTATATATATATGGATCCTTCAGATAGCTCAGAAATTAATATCTGGTAAATCAAATTATTATCCGTCTGTAGTCGTTTTTTAAAATTTAGTTTGCTGTCCATCATCTGAGGCGCCATGTTCGCCATGTTTTTTATTTTTTTTCCGATGTCTTCTGAACGCGAAATTGTTATTTTTGCGTGCAATTACTTAGGTCGTGTGTGTGTGTGTTTAATACTCCTGCATGCTCGATATCAATTTAACCTATTTAAATATTAATGCACTGTTCTACCAGCTAAAGCAATTTTAATGTTTTTATTTCATTCGCCTCTCTTCCTCTGGTTTCTGGATGGGCAAAAAACTCGCCCTGTGGGCTATAGCATTTAATTGCACGTATCAATTTTTTTGTGCTGGTAGCGAAGTTTGGGAAGGGAACTTCAAACGTATTCTGGATATACATTTGCTTAATTTGTATCGATGGCCAAAAAAGTTGAATGACTTCCAAGCAGCTTTTTAAATACGAAAGTTGGAGGGTTGTGGCAATTTGGCGCCAGGCGGATTCGCCACAAATTTTAGAAAGCTTGTATCTAGCTATATACACTCGTTGCATGCTGGGAAACTTTTGATTTATTTTATTCTATTGAAGAGAACGGGTTATAACATCTTCATAAGTATAAGTCACGAATTAATCAGTCTTAATCATAGAAGGAAATACTTAACAAAAGAATTTTAAGACACTCGACAAAACTATCTTAAGACAGTAGACGAAAGCACCTTAAGACATTAGACAAAACTTCTTAAGAAACTCGACAAAAGTATCTTTATATATGCATTCGACAAAACAGTCTCAAAACACCACAAAAATATTTCAAGACACAATGTATCTTAAGACGCTCAACAAAAGTATCTTAAGACAGTCGACCTTAAGACATTAGACAAAACTTAAGAAACTCGAAATATCTTAAGACATTTCACAATAGTGTCTTACTCAACAAAAGTATCTTTATGTATTCGACAAAACCATCTAAAAAAAACTCGACGGGTATGAAACGGGTATGACCATAGGTGGAGGCAGGTATGGCCATACCTAATGAATATGGACATTTCTAGATATGGCAGGTATGGCCATATCAAATTAATTTAATGTATATTCTATTATTTTCGGCTATAGCCAAATACAATTTGTATATACAATTGGATATACAATTTGTAGTCATCAGTCTTGCATGATTATACAAAAGATTTGTCAAACAAAACATTATCAGTGGACCAGGCTTAAGTGGTTTAAAAAAGATTGAATACCATTGGTTTAAACTACGGTGATGGAGGCTCAAAAAAGTTTTGGAACTACATGGCTTGAATGAAACAAATCAATTGACTTTTGCTTTTGAAATGATATGGGTAACCCTAAAAGACTAGTTTTCGTGTTTCACTGAACGTGGCAACAGTGAAAGTTTATTGTAAAAAATGGTTGTTTTCAATTCCATTTCTTTAATTTAATCCACGATTGCATGTACATGAAGGTTAGTTTAATCAATGTCCATTAGGAATTAATCCATGGCTAATGTGTTGTGGTCACTTTTTTCTTGATATAAAAATTCCATTTTTTATCTTTGTTTTGCTGCATGAATGTATAGTATAATGGTAATTGATTTGCAAGAATACATCAAATGTAACTTGCATGTTATTCTCTTTCCCCCCTCCCCCAACCAAAAAAAAATGTATCGTTTTTGCCGTATACCTCGTCTAACTTAATCGCTGCCTAATGCCTTAAAAAGTAATATTGAAGTGCCATGGCTTCTAGTTTTGTAGAACATATACCTAAATACATCTTCCGTTTGTTTTCATCTTACGCCCCTTTCATTTTTTGCACGCTATTGCCCTTTTATCGTTTCTGTAAAATTCGGTTGCTACTCTGCAATGTAAATTTTAAGTGCATTTAACATTAAAAATTGTTCAAGGTAAAAATTGTTTATTCTGTCTTCAAATGTTATTTAATCAAATTGCTCGTTTTTTAAACTTAGTCTGTGAACAAATATATATTGGCTCTGAATTTTAAACTATTTTATAGAATACGAACTTTTGCTTAAAATGGTGTTAATACGCAATATAGTTTTATCATAGTTTCTTCTCAGATTGAAATGAACGCCTTCATGATTTGAAAAGACGTGTTATATAGCGTACATATGTAATTCTGCATCACAATAATTGAAGGGTTTAGGCCATATTTTGGTTGCCCATATTTGATGGTTCATCTGAAATCATTAAAAGGATTGTTTGTTAAGAATGCAATTATTTTAATGCAAAATAAATTGCTTCTATATGAGGCTCTCACCAAATAATGCAGCTGCTTTGCGATAATGATAGGCTATAGAATTGTTTCCTGTTTCTAAATTTGCAACGATATAATGATATTAAGTTTTATTTTGCTTGTTTTATCGTATCAATTTGTGACAAAACACCTGTGAAAAATTCCTAATCCTCTATTAATGCAATGTATTTGATGTGATAACATATGCAGGGGAAGTGACAAAAGTGCTGTGGTTTTTGTGATCACTCTTTTGGCACCTTGTTGCAAGAAATCACATCTGGTTAACGTATTAACGTTGATGCAATGCAATGATGTTTGAATTTATTTCTTCACTATGCTAAAATTTTAATTTTACGAGCCTAATATATCAGAATTTGGAAATGTGTTCTCAATATTCCAAAGTGTCGTTTACTTCAGTTACATGTTGGCTACTTTCTTAGCTTTTCATTTGGTTGAGTGCATCGGAAATTTTTTTTCTGAATCGCTGTTCCTAAACACATGGCTGCATCGGTCATATTAGAAGGGTTATTGATTATTTGGTAGCAACACAGCTATCGACAATTGAATTAACTTCAAAATAAATTTCTCGATATCATCGAAGTAATACAATAATGTAAACGCTAGAACTTACACCAAATATCCACACAGAATATCTATTGGAAACTTGTAATGGTATTGGTATGTACCTTGTGTATTATTTATTGAACGTTAGGTGAAACGTGTTCGCAGCATCTTTGAAGACAAATATCATTGTCGTTTTCTTGACTTCTAGATAAATGTCAGGGATATTATACTGAAAGGAGATTAAAAAGACATTTTAATGTATACAGTATGCATTTGTATACATCTTGTAAAATTATGGTAATAAAGCAGAAATTTTTGGTTAAATTCAGTTAGGTATTTTCTGTACAATTTTACATGAAAATTTTAACTTTATATTTAGTGAATCTAGTGCAATGTTTTAATATTTTTTACTCACAACATTAAAAAAAGTATTTTAGCAATAGGGCTCATTACCAGACAGTTTTTTTTAAAAAATGTATTTACGCAAGTTATTTTTTAAATGTTTTTTTTTCTTCTAGTGGTTGTAGCATCATCATTTGGCCGCTAGGGAACAGCTAGTGTCCCTTCAAAGAAACCCGTATTTCAAATATATGCTATTATGAGTTTATACTATTGAATTTAATTTAATGAAATAGCCAGCTGGATGCACCAAAACGTGATGAATTTAATTTTATAAGTTATGGATAAAATGACTTTTGAAATTTAACATTGCAGGTACATGTATGGTTCGCTCCACAGGGCCTTAAGAATACTTGAAATTGTCCAAATCTCAGTAATTGCCCGGAATCAACTGTATATAAATTAATGTCCAAATACATGCAATTGCATGGTATAAACTGATAGGGAGGAGGTTGTAGGAGCTGGTCGTATGGTTACAGCTAGGTTTTTGCCCAAGTTTCCTTAACCGAAAATAAGCTGTTTTTCCCACCGGTTATTTTTATTGGATTATACTTGGTTTTTATACATGTATCTGGGTAGGGATGTTCAACTAGATGGTGTAAGAACGCCTAATAAAATCCCCAAAATGACCCCAAGCCTCACCTATTTTTTTCCAATGTCCCTTATGTCCACCCTAACCGGACAATGCTGCTCTCGTCCCACCTCTGGTCACTCGTTTGGTCGCGGTCCACTCGCCCAGGGCCACAGCCCCCCATGCGTTTGTTCCAGGTCCCCATAGGGTGCACTAGCTGGTGTCCCCAATGACGTAAATGTGCGTTAGTGTGGTGTCTGTTCGCAGTTTGGATTATCCTATAATTTGTCATCTTCCTGTTGTTTTTAATGCCCATGAACTTGTGATCGTCATGGGTGCAACCGAACTCGCTGTTCTGACACTGTCACGTGGCAACCACAGGTAATTTTGCACGCTCTCACTTATCGATATGCACGATAATGCACCACCTTTGAAGTCCGAATGATGTCCCTCCGTTCTGAGGTTTTAGGTTACAGGTTAGGATTTCAGGTATATTGGCCGCTGGTTTGTACTGTAAACTTTGTCCGTTATTTTAAGGGGCGTCCATAAATCTATGAAATCCAGAAGTAATATACAACTGGTAAAGATAATGTAAATGTAGTTATAAAACTTTCCAATTACATGTAGTAACATCTCACTCCAGAGATTGTCTCTGAAGAATCACAAATAATGCCAAAATTATGAATAAATTCTTTCGGGCAGACAGACAGACGTAGGCCTCTACAGCTCCTAAATATAATGCTTAGATTAGACAGGGTGGCTATATTTCAAGGAAGTCAGTGGGGAAAAGAGTGGTAAAGGAAGTCAGGGAAATTTTATCAAATTAAAGCAAAATGCTATCCCTGCACTCAGTCTGCTATAGCAGGAGCTGCATCTTTTTTCTTATGTTTTCTTATGAAATACCAGTTGTACGTTTTTTGTTCTATTATATAAACGATTTTTCTCTATAGCTGACTATATTATGTTTTTGGACACATGTCCGACAGAGAGCTAATGTAAGTGGCATGTGTAACGAGCAGCATGCAGCTATGTTGAAGTTAATAATAATGCTTTTTTATTCTTTAAAATTAGTTTGATAAAATTCAACAACACCAAATAGTGTGTTTTCTTTATTCAAATTTACTTTTATTACCTGCGAAACAATTTTAAGCCATTATAATCCAGCTGGACTTGTAACAAAATCTACTGTTTTGCCAAGCTTCTAATTGCAATTGCTATTTTATTTTTCATTATGACAAAACAAATTACATGCATTCACGAGTAAGTTTTGGTCAGGAAATTTTGGATTTTAGTTAGGGAAAAGTCAGGGAAATTGAAAGTTTTGTGGCCACCCTGATTAGATGTGGTTTACAGTACTGTACATGTAAGGCCGTCCTGAGATCAATACCGGCAGTGCAAATAAAAGTGCAGTGTTTACTACATGTAACATGATTTCAACTGTAACATTTATATTTCAGCAAAAATGGAAACTACAGAAAATGGTAGTGATTAATCAAGTTTAGCCTCGCAATTTCGAGGTTATTCATCGATAGCTTTCGAAAAATAACTGTTTCCTGCTTTGAGGGTAAATGTGATTGCTTACTGCGTAAACTGTGCAGTGTGCTCCGTGAAGTTGAGCCATTGGGTGATTGACCTTAAGGTGTTCATAAATAATAGAGAACTACCGCATCGGCATTATTTACTTCAAGTTTGGTATGGGAGGCCAAGGTTGGATTAATTTAATATTTGAATGCCATTTTCCAACGTTTTCCTTTTATCGTAAGCAGCTTCCTAGTTGGTTTGGTTAACTTTTCGATATACACTGTACATGTATCCACATGAGCAGTTGAAGATTAATGGACCTAAACAGTCTAAAAAAATTCCCAACAATAACAGTATGTCCAAGTACATGTTACATGTACATTGCTATCAGTCAACAAAATTGTGGAACATGATTTGCATTATCACTGTCATTTCAATATGATAAGGTCCATTCGCTTCAGAATGGTAACTACATGTAGAACATTGTAGACAACAATTAAAATATGTTGAGCAGTTTAAGTATATTGACCACATAGCGAAGTGCAAAATAGGTGACAAAACAAATACATGTAGTTAAAACTTGATAAGTTTGTCGAATCCATGAAATTTTGAACTACATGGAAATTTTAATCCTAAGTTACATAATTTATTTTTGCAGATAGTGCTTGTTAATTGTGCCAATAGCACTATCATTATGGCTAGATGTAGGCCTATCACTCTGCATATACCCCTTATTGCCAAAATAACATTCCTAAGCCAAATACTCTTCATCAGAACAAATATCATTTGCACTGCCTTCACTATGATCGTTAATGCTTAAATACCTATAGGAAATGACTTATAAAATGATCATGGATCCATTTCTTATGACTTAATGCATAGTGTTGCTATAGTTAGTAACAGTAAGAATTAGCATCATTACAAAATTTAAGTAAACCACTAAACAAAATAAGCAATGGAATACATACACTGTACATTGTATCTCCAAACATCTTATGCAGTGCCCAAGAAAAATTGCAAGTCAGAAAGTTTTAAGTGGCCATATTGCTGGCAAATTTTGATAATGTTTCAATATCAGATGAAGAGTGGATAAGGTCGATGGAAATTGTTCATTAATATATATGTAGACTACTCGTTTTAATTAATGCTATTAATGAAAGCTGCACTATTAAAATTGACTTACAGAAATAAGTTTGAGTAATTTGCAATTTGATTCATGGCAAAATGCAACAATTGTCATCACTTGATAGAAACATTAGATGTTGATATGCTATAGTGTCCAATGTAAGCAGTTTACATTGATTTTATTGCTAGCATCCAGTTGACGAGTCATGGGGCCAAAATCTACTGTTTGTCTACTTTAAATCTACATGTACCTACGATTTGCATTTCTGATTATTATTGCAAGATTTCGTATTTTTAAAATTATTTATGGTTCATAAGATATATGCGAGAAGTACCAGTTTGCCAGTGCAAACTCAAGCGATTACATGAGAACGTCTTAATTGATGCAAATGAAACCGAAGAATTATCTAATCATTATCAACATGCTCGTTAGTGGGATGTAACGCCCGAGGGTGTCATGGGAAAATGAGTTTTAGTGAAACGGTTTTTTGCATTTTAATTAGATGCCAGAACAAAGATTACAGGGCAAAAAGCGGGTCTGATACACAGTCCGAATTCTCCAGGAAGCTCATGTAATGTACTGCATTTTTTTTAGGTATTAAATGTAGCAACTATTCAAAAGTGAATTGCGAATGTACAAAGCATTTACATGTAGAGTGACATTATTTTTTGGCAGTAAGTTAATCTGTCAGATAGTTCTTGACATTTCTAACCTACAGCCTATTCCTAGCCCCCTGAGAATTGTAGTCTGGCAACATGATGCACGTGAAATTTGTCTTATTCCGCCATTTTGAAAACTTCAGCTCAAGGTACCTCATTGATCAACCTTGATCTGTGGCTCAGATGTAACTACTGTATACATGTACATGTATGTGGTACCAATCCCAGGACATGATACGAAGCTTGGTCACAAGCAGCGCCATTTGTGCAACTGTGGTTTATAAAACTGAATGAGCTGATTCGGTCAACCACCAACTGAACAGCCAAAAACAGTAAAACCTGGTAAACTGACCACGTCTGCATAGTGACCACTTTTCATAAATTGGTTTTAGTCCATACGTGGATATTTTCATTCATAAAAACTCGATACATGTATAGTGACCGCCATGATACATTGACCGAATTTGGTCATTTTTTTGGGTTGGCACCTTTAACAGCTAGTTTTACTTACAAGCATTAAAAAGTTTAAAAAAAAATAATTCATACATTATAAGCTTTGGTTTTTCAGTTAAGGTCAACTAATCAAACCGCTGGTGAGGGATTGACAACCTATATGTAAGTGACAAATCTCAAGCATTCTCATAGTAAATGACTAATAAAGAAAAACTGATAATAATGAGCTTATGGAGCATCACTGACAGTGTGAGACAATTAATGGAACCAAACGAGGCCCCAATAGCGAAAGGGTTTTATTCTATGACATACATGTACATTCCTGACATTCCATACATTTCACGCGAACGCTGTTAATTTGCACAAGCCGGCAACGTTTTTCCCGCGTAATTAGATGCGCGCATGAACAGCGCATGCGCACATCTAATTGCTTAACAGCGCTCGCGTGAAGAAGGAGCCTAATGCCGTATTTTCACTACGCGTTTTTGCTGCAGAAATCGGTGAGTGCGCATGCACATAGACGTTTTTCGTTTTG
>JAQGCC010003770.1:0-14549 GCA_034698905.1 Xestoiulus laeticollis
CTGCACCAACGTTGAAATGACAGTTTTCTAACATGCCAAAAAAGTGTTGGCCAACAGTGATTGTGCTGATTGGGGTGTATTAAAAAGGTAACGGGAATAAAGGATTTTTGCGTGAGGATGGATAATACACAGAAGAAATAGCGTGCACACGTAACATTGAATTGTGGAGCGACACTTTCATCTTCCCGAGAAATTAGATTATTATTCTTGATACGACCAATAAAAGGTTTTATGGCGCGTCATACCTTTAATTAAGTGAGGTTAATAATGTTCTGCAATAGCTTATGAACAAAAACGAAGGCCAGTGGCCCTGATTACAATAGGAGCAGTTCCCAAACATGGAAACATGGGTCGTTATCTTGGGCCACCTAGCAGACTGAAGATCCTGCGAATTAAAATATAAAAAAGCGTTAATGATTTTATTTCAAAAAATGTCAAATAAAAAAAAATAAACTTGTTTCTTAAAAATAATAACGTGATTATAGTTCGAATCAGTTTCATGGTTTGTTGCACGACCGTCCAAGTTATTCGGCAATAAAACAGATTTTGATGAATGATTGGAATTGAAATTACTCTCTGCATCCGGCCTTAATCTCAAATTAAGAGTTAATGAAGACTTGTAGATTTTTTTCACAGCATGGTACTTCATAAATACTTCTTCCTTTCGAATATGTGTTACTAGCCCTATTTTGCTATTTACATTTGTTAGCTATACATTCCGTTACAGGTCCTAACAGCATGATTGTAGATAAGTCAGTATAGTATGAATTTAAAAAATAATTTAAATGCTGCAGCTTCTATTTCATTTTAAAATCAGCATTATGAATCTGGATTTCCTCCAGAAAGGTTATGAAATGTAGAAATCTCTATTTTGAACTACAAAATTGTTATATTTCATCCTAGCTGAAAACCTATGTTGGATAGAAACTGCATGTAGTTGTTCTAGGATGGGATCCATTCCATGACTATACAGCTATACGTGCATTGCAATATGCATCTGCATGGTCACCTTTTAGTGCAATACCGTCACTGGTTTTTTGTCACTTTTTGAATAAAGGCTGAAATGTCTTGAGTTCCACTGCCCCCTTGTACCAGTTGTACAGTGGTTTAGCAAAATGTGTCTAATTCCTTGCTCATTTCGCCGATGTACATGTATGTCAGTAGCACCTTAGCACGAGGAATTAGATATATTTTTCTATTCTTATTCTGTGGGTTTTCAGTAGGGACCCCCGTTTTCTTGTCAAAGCAACAAAGCACCCTACCGTTTTAGTGCACTTTTTCACTTAAATTGAAAGCTTTGAGGGGACCATTCTCACCACGGTAACATATTTCATCCCCCCCTTCACCACACCAGGTATTAACGCATGGCACAGCAGTACGACTCCCGCACTCAATAATCCGTATACGAAATCTCGACGAATTATCTGAGGTTGGCGTGAAATGCCCTAATCTCTGTTAAGCTACAGGGAACGAATTATTAAATGTGTGAAAGAGAAAAACTAGAGTTTTCTCCAGAAAAAAATTACCTAAATCTGACCATCTGGCTGAATTCCTGTTGCGCATTCATTATCTGGAAAAACATCCCCCGCATCTTTTGCCTTAATTTTTTTTTTCTTAAAAATTTAAGTGCATTTTATAACGGTCATTTTCATCATTCTTAACTTCAGAATACCGAATTGACATTTTTGGAATTTAGTCCGGAAAATCCATGGTGACGCATAAACTTTGACATATATTCCTTCGGTGTTGACAGTTTTTAGGAGGACTAGACAAGAGTTGAACATTACAATTTTGAAAACATGAAAAAGGCAAGTTTGTTTTTTTTGTGTCAAAGTTAAAAAAAGGAAGAAAAACAGGAAATTCTTATAGAAACATCTAAACTTAGCTTTTGATTGTTGGAAGATTGTCGCGTTTAGTGAAAAATCTCATGGGGATTCATAAAGAGACAAAAAACAATAGGACCTACTTTTGAGACTATATGAGACAATTATAGTAATTACTTAATAGCAAGATTCACTTGTTATTGCATAATTAAATGGTTCAATAAGTATTTTTGAACTGAAGTATATTCTTGAAATCATATGTCTATTCTCGACTATAGGTTAAAAAACTGAAGTTATTCCACCTAATTTTTCTTAGTAATTCCATTAAAATCTGGGCGGAGTGAAATTTCTCAGGAGTCATTGTGGGTACGTGTTCTCAATTTGCATTCACCAGTTTTGTCGATTGTTGAATAATTTTTTCAAAGTCATGCATTGTCATTTAATATGTTGTCATTCGGTTAATCGATATTTTGTATTTTATGAAAGCTCGACCTTTTTTTCTAGTTTTGAGGCAACAGGATTTACTTTTTTACAAAGCTTAAGTATGATGTTAGAAGTTATTGAACATGTGAGCATTAGATATATCGAACATCTTGAATCATTTTGATACAATATTTCCCTAATATCCATCGATGAAAGTTGGGCTAAAGTTTTCAAATAAAATTGTTAAAATCTTGTATCAATAGTGCAAATCATGTGGCATAACGTGCTGTATACATGTGTAGATTTTTTGTGTGGTTTTTGTACAAACTAATGGTCTCATTAACGAACCATCTGCCTAAATTCCTAAACTACAGGTGGACGATAGTTTATGGGGCATTTCTTTCGGTTTTTGTCCAAACATTTAATTAGGGCTATAGCTTTTTTTCTTAACCTAAATGGATTGGAACCCATTGTTACTTCATTAATGTTAGGATATTGGAATTCGATATATTTTTTTTCTAATGGTTGGTTCTCTAAGAATGTCTTTCTCATCAATTAAAAATTGTGTATTTGAGACGAGGATTTTTTTTATGCGTTGTAAAGTTAAATTTGATTGAGAAGGATATATATGCTTCTGCTCGATTTCATTTGCAAAAACAGCTCACTTTCAACGGGTGAGTTGTGTGCCAACAGGAAACTGGAATTAGTTTCTTGAATTCATCTTTCTGCACTGGGAAGCGCTCTCCAATAAGCCAAAGAGTAAGCTTAGGCCTCTTTGCATTCTTTACTATGCTTTTCTTGGCTATTTCAAACCAATTTGCACATCGAACATTGCTTATTTTCAAACAACACTTGCATTGTTTTTCAGAAAAAAAATCTTGAATTTTTTGGACGCTTTTGGTTTGTGCCAAGCATAGTTTTCTCTGAACTATAAATACTCGGAAGCTCTATTAATGCCATGATAAATTGACTTCATTAAGTAAAATTAATGCGTTCAAAGTAAATGCAGTTCCTTATGTTTGGAAATTCCTAGCAAAATCCTTTTTTACAATTTTATTATTTCTTCAATTTGTTTCTCAAAATATAAGTTGGGTTTAACCTAATGTTCAGTTTAATTAAAAAGTATAACTTTGCAAAATACAGCCCTGAATGTTAACACGAAAATGCCCATCACGTATAGATGACATTACCGATGCTATCATAAAATTAAACCGGTTCAGTCACTGATTGCTTTAATCCCAATTAGATACAATCCGTCTATAGATTAAAATTAGATTGGATAAAATGTCCGGACCACACAAAAGCTCCAATGTGCAGAGTATAATATCATGAATACCCTTCCCTGTGGATTCTCTGACATTTTCAACATCCAGGTTAGCTTTGATTTCTAACGAATTGTCACTTTTTAATTGGGTTTTCATTACATTTCATCAGAAGTGGGAACACCCTAAACCATAACTATTCATTAGGCTGATTACAGAACGGATGTGCTTATTTTTAACTGATTTCCGCTTTTTGTCACACACATGTAGTTCATTAAGTGTGTTTCATTGTTTCGTTCGTTATTTTAATTATTATTGCTCTTGCAAAAAATTTACATTTAAAAAAGCTCTCTTCGAACTGTGTATGTATATCTGATGGAATTTTTTTAATTGGACACATCCAGAATCGACCAAATCGTATAAATCAACACATTGTGTTTGTTGACCTTATAATACTGTATTTCTATTTGTACCTTTATGACCGTTCCTGTTCTCTTGAAAACTCCATATGTGCAATTTAGACCTTTTTAACAAGCCTACCCCATGAAACTGTCCTTCGAAATCGTTGTTATATATTTTGTGTCACATGTTTATTTTTTTCCACCCCCTTGTTTTCCATCTTGTCTAAACATAGTTTTTTTTTTCTTCTTTCTTTTGCTCTTTTCCCTTGTCTGTCTTCCTTTTGCTAGTTAGCAACATATTTTTCATTGTGCATTCATTTCTAGTGAGTTGTGAATGAGTGATTAGTGTAATCCGACAGCGAGGATTAGATCTTCAGAGGAGGAAAGTGCAACTTGCATTGTTAAGAGCATTGCTCTTTTTTATTCTTCTTTTTCAGTTGTGGCAGCCGGCCATCTTCTTTCTCAATTCCTTTAGCAAAATGTATTCATTTCCTTGCACACATTGTCACTAATGTGTTCTAATATCATCTTGGTGAAGCATGTAAAAATACATCTTGCAGATCTGTAAATGACAATAAGTAAAATAACTTTTGTAGGATATACATGTATCACAGATTTCCCACAGACCTCTAAAACCTGGAGTTGTCAGTGAAAAGTGATTTTGTAATAGTGAAATTCAGCCCATTTCACATGTATAGTTATTTGTTGTCCCAAAAGTCAATCAGTTATGAATTTTAATTCAGGTATGACCAGGAAAAACATTTTGACAGTTGCTTGTGTACATGTTATAGTGGTCATTTACAGAGCATTGCATGTAAATTGATTTCTAAAACAGCTACTTTTTTGGAATTTTCTGTTATCAGAATGGTCAGGGTAAATTGTTTTAAAAACTGTTAGTCAGGGAAGTGTGAACCATGCATCGTACCCATAATGAACGTTATACAAAAATTGTCACTTTCAGAAGTGCATCTATATAATGTGATTTTATTTTACAACTTGTAGTCATTGTACATGTATGAATGATCCAAATTTGCATTTGAATTTCTGTATGACCAAACATCTAGTGTCCAATGGTAGGCTATCCGTAGAAACTCAAGGTATTTTTGTTCCACATGCATTCTCTCCTACCTTGACCTTTCCAGATATCTCCTTTCCCCATTCTTGCATATTATATTAAATTCACACCTTTGTCACTAGTACGAGGCTTACCAAATAGCAGGCATTAATTTAATGAAATCCGGCGTGAGAACCGCCTTTTCACATAATCCAACTTCATGCCAATGCCGCTATCATTTGAAAAAATCCTTAAATTTCTTTTATCTCTTTTGCTACTAACACCTACAACTCTTTTGCACTCTTATCACAAGTTTTCTATCCTCCCAGCTGGACTTTCTTGGCAGAAGGTTTCAAAAACAGCCACATATTATACACTTTAAACATAAGTTTTAAAATCAAAACACGTCAAGATACAAGATGGCTGCCACCATCTCCTACATTTTATATTACAACTTTACCTACACGTTTTTTCTCACCCAAGTTATGTGAGGCAAAGGTTTTTATGGTACAGAAATGCACTGTTGATTCTGCATCGAGATTATAATCTTTCTTAAAGTTATTTGGCATTTGGTTGGAGTTTTTTATAACAACATACCTGTACATCATGTTAGTGTGGGAGTACTACTACTGTACAGTGGTTGTTTGACCGACACCTTTGATATAGATAATGAAATTATCGCTGAGTTTAAACTTTGCTTCGTGCCTGCTTCATTTTAATCATAATTTAAAATTAATTGTTCACTCGTGTCTGAGCTTAATTCGACCCAAATAATGAAATCCTGCATAATGAAATTTTGTTACAGATAGGATTGCATATATAAGTTTCTTATTATAAATTTTATTACTTATTATAAAATGAGGGGTATACATGAGGGGTGTGGCATTAAAGCCGCTTTGTTTGATGGCGGTGACCCTACAACTTTAAATTTTAAATGATTGATGTACGAACGATCCAAATTTAATTAAGTTTGGTGAGGTCAAGAGCATCTGTAAAAATACACACATGTAGTTGTATATTAGACTGATTTCAGCAAATAATTGGATGAAGAGGACCTTAAAGAAAAGCATCTACATCTAGATGGTAGCGTCATAAGACATTTTGTTATGATAGAATCATCTTAAACCATTAATTCCTGAAATGAATCGCCACCATTAGCTCAAAGATTGTATCTTAATAACCGTAGAAACCATGACAGATATTTGAGGATAAAATAAGCATCATTTATATTCTAACTTGTATACGTGTATTACTAAAAGAAGTTACAATAATTAAAGAAAGTTAAGGATCTAAAAGTCATCTAACAATAGATGCACTGACAAATTTTATAATACTACATGTATGTAAACTAAAACTGACTCTTTGCAGACTTATATCACTTTATTATAATTTATAGATTCCTAGTTTCCTTGGGTCATTTTGTTCAAACAGAATTTTGTAGAAACTGTGGTTCGAGCAACCGATTGTTCAGAGACTCAATGGTCAACATTGATAATCACAATAGAAGAATTAGATATATATCTATAGTGTTATTGAAGGTCAATATAAATGCAAAAATGGCCGCATTCCTGAATTTCTCAATGTGCCCTAACTTTTTTTTAGAAAGTAATAACTTCTGGATTTCTTTTCTTCTGCGATTTGCTGTCCGTTCTTGCGTGTAATGTCCACTTTCTAAGAAAAGGGGGTTTTCTCGATGTAGAACCAGGGTCCGAATAATTGGTTTTGTACTAGTTCTTTGAATGGAGAAGAAATGGCCAGAAACTTAGTTGAGTCCAAAAGCTATACTTTAAAATCCCTAGTCGCTTGTGCCTTACACCTGGCCCCAAACTACTGTTGGGAGTTTTCAAGTTTTAGAAGAACGCATTGAATCATTTTATCAAAATAAGAAACCAGGCAGGGCTACGTTGACTAAATGTTAAACCCTGTTCAGCTCCACATCAATCATGTGTATTCAATGTGGAACTTTTTGATCCATTTCTAAAAGAGCTGTCTGTCAGTGTGCTGCTGCTGCTGTTCATTTGGTAATTTTTAAGCCCTGCAAGTTTAACGGAATCATTTCAACATTTATTGTCCATCTATAGCAGTAAACCCAAAGGTACTGTTATAGAGTTCAACCTAGTCATCGGTGGTTCATGGCCGAAAATTTGGTCAAACATACTATTAATCCACACTAGAGAAGCTGGTGTCAACAGGTAGGGTATTAACATGATCGATGTTAATATGGCCAGATATCCCCATACATTTACTTTAGAATGATTTTTACACTGCATATAGCTCATTTATCCAATATGACAATATGAATCAGTGCTTATTGGCTATGGGTCACACTTTTAAAAACTATACAGTATGTTCTATATTAACAGTTAAGCTATATATATATAATTATAGGGCTCAGATGTAGCTGTTCATTGGGGTTGGATGATGCTGGTTATTTTTTCCATTTGCTATTAAAGTATCTTTACTAGAGCAATGTTGAGTATTTGAAGTTTGTAGCCACAAAAGTTGTATATATTATAGTTATTTTTTTCAAGATACATAGCCTTAATTATTTTAAGTGAATATCTATTGGGGTTGGATGATAGGGTTTAAATTAATGAACTGTCAATGTACATAGTAATGTTCCTTAAGGAGGAGATTTAAGCCAAGTTCTTCAATGTTTTCTCGTATAGAAGAGTATAGCCGTCTGTCATGCTGCTTTTCAGGTAGCAAGACTTGTGGAAATCCTGCGCGTTTTTTTTGTGGTCCTTAAATCAAACGCAAGCTTTCCATGCGTCTTAAGAAATTTTCTCCTTGATTTCAACCAAACATACGATTTGTATGCAGTTCTTCTTATCGGGTGGTATCGCGTTACTGAAGAGGGCTTTTACCATCACTTCATTGAACTTGAGCACAAAGACGGGGAGCTGCAGTGTGACCTCCCTACAGGAAAAATGCCTCACTTTCGTCGAATGCCTTTACCTGAATGGCTTCTGGGTTTGTAACCCATCCCCTTTCTTCTTTTTTATTTCGTCTGGTTCAGTTTCTTTTCCCATTCAAGTCCATTGACGTTTCCGGCTGGTTGGAGGCCAATGGCGTTGGGGTCGTTTTTTTCACCGTCAGCCATTTTTCCAATTTTACATGTATAGAAGACAAACCAACATACCATTATTGTTATTATCATTGATGTGGTAATTATGTTTTTTTATATATAAAGCAACGCCGTGCCCATTCATTCATCCTATAGAACATGCGACGATTAGGAACATTTCAATGGTCCTAATCCTTAATACAGTTACTCTAACTTAACCTTTGTTATAACTGCATATAGTAGTTACACCACTATAAAGTTTTCTATACTTTGTTCTGCTTTACATAAATTATTAAATCGGTAAATGTAATGATTTGGAACTATATACACACCATTCGCAGTCAAATGTTTTTTTATCAAAAGTGTGTGAAGGAGGACTAACTTCAGACGCTTCTTTATAGCTATCTATTTCGGATTCTTTTCATATTATGACCATTTCTTGAAACAGCATCATATTTCTAGCATCTAATGTCATATTAAAATAATTTCCTAAAAAGGTTTTTTTAATAAAAAAGAGGACTTTATGCAGTATATAAATTTATGGAAATTTTAAGTTGCAAATAGGGATATTCTCACCAAGCATTTGGTATCACTGACAAAAATCTTTCACGTGATTGGTTCTCGCAATAGGTGACAAGCCCTTACATGTGTCAGGTGCCGTTTGACAGCTAGGCGTATTGGTCTCGCGTTTTCTCGTACGTATATGGTACGTCACTCATTGGGTTGATGTAAGTGTCACGTTTGGAGGTAAAGGTCCAGAAAAGTAGGGTACATAATAGGCGTTTTTTGAAAAGATTTTCTTTACATGGTGCACATCTCGGTTTAAACTTTGTTATCCGAGTGTAAAATATCTTGTTTTGTTGCTCGGAGGCGGCCTATTTTTCTCGGGCATTAGATAACTGTCATTGGATCGACATCAATGTTTGGCTGGGCTGTTCAACCTGTAATTTGGTTGTTTGTGCCAAACGTGTTACGTTAGAAAATGAGCTTTTTGTCAGGCATGTCTCCATTTTGGCAAGACTGTTTTTTAGCCCCTCTTATTCTTTGAGCTTTTGCTTGGATTTGAATGTCACCCGCCTGAGGAGTAGAGAGGGTAACCCATGCATCTCTGTGTGTTGGATTGACGTGCCAGGGGTACCCCAGGTGCATAGGCTGTCATTTCACCTTTTGATGCGTTTCAGAAGAGCGAAATACCCCCATCCTCAGCCCCTCCATTTTTTAAAAATCGTCTTTTGTTACCGCTTTAGGTTAAAAAATGCGCATGAACAACTGCTCATTTGCATACGTGGTAGCCGAATATCAAATCCACCAAGTTTTCCAGCAAAAAGTCTAATGCATAGGGGATCGTGTGGGAAAATATTAAATATCTGCCCACGAGGCAGTCTCACATTTTCTGCTCTCATTTTTCCACAAAACTATTTCAACTCAGTCTACTCAAATCTCCATGTGCGGTTAATGTGACGTTAATATCACGAGAATTTCAATGATGTGAAATTAGACGAGATTGATAGACTTATAATGTCTTGCATCAAGGAATATGATAAAGACCGCCAACTTTCCTGTAAAAAAAAACAAAAGTTTATGACATAAATGCAAAAACCAGGATTTTAGTTAGAATTGTGCATGGTCACAATTTTTTTTTTCAATTTCGGTTTTATAATTATGAAGAAAGTCTCCTTTTGGTTTTTATATTGAAAGTGAAGTATGATTATTTGAGAAATTAACGAAATAATCTTCATTATATTATCATACTTTCAGTATAATGTATAATACCATCATTGCATGTCTTTTTTATGCATCTCTAGCATGTGTTATGTGCTAATTAATTAAAATAGATAAGGTCCGCATTACAAAACAGCTCATGCGTGTTGGTAAGCGCCATTTATAGGCAAAAAAAATTCAAAACTTCTAGGGGATAGAAGGTCGTAGCATATCAAGCAATGAAGATGATTTTTTTCATTAATATTTCAAAAAGTTACTATTTTAAAATTTTGAAAAACCTAATAGACCACCTATAAAGTTCCATTTTGGTATCATGATTAGATCGCTATATATATATTATTATTTAAAGATTTATTTCTAATGGGTTCTGTGGTAAAATCGTGTTTCTATCCCCTAGAAAAGTAGCAATTTCCTACCACAAGAGGGCCATGCACGTAACGTGGACCTTGTCCATTATATTTAAAAATCAAGATTATAATGTAAACTAAATGTTTTTAGAGGTTGTATATACTGTATGTAAGAGATTACAGTACACTACATGAACTTGATATTCAATAGTTAACATGTTTTAATTGTTAGAAAATGTTTGACATGACCTTTTTTTAATTTTTTTTTCAGTAGCACAAGTTTATTTTTAACAATGATGAGGGGCAATCTGCCCTAGGGCATAAACATTTTCGAATTTACAGATTTTGTAGCTTAGATTTTTAATCGAGTAACTAACTGATGAAATAACATTAGCTAGGGATGCCCTTTGGGGAACACAAAAAGGGCGGAGACTGATTTTATTGTCAGTTTTTTTTTTATCTGGTAGTTCAAGTTAACCAAAAGACTGTGAAGGATCTATTTAATACTTGTGCTTCTGGCGTTACAAAAATAGATTCCTGATTTTTCAGACAAGCAATTTTATTATAACTCTGAAGTCTGCGAATTGTGATCAATTAAAATCTATGTCGATCAATTTCAGGCATCCTAGACTCCCTTCATATTTTTCATACCGTTTCTATGGTCACTTTCAGCATACGATATGTTTTTAGACATCGTCTTGAATCAGCATGATCCAACATAGCAATTATTTTTAATTTTAAGAAAGTTATAAAGAAACACTTTATTTCTTTTACAAACATGTTCTGAGTTTGTAATTTCCAATCTTTATTTTTATAGAACTTGTTTGTTGCGCTGCCTTTGTATTTTTGCATTTTTGTATATTACTCTTGCCCCAAAGCGACACACATTATGTAAATAATTAAAACGAAGTTTTTTAATTTATCACGTAGATGTTGGGAATTTTTTATTCGTCTCTCCCTACCAAAGAGTAATGAGCTCTAAGGGAATGTTTACTGTATATGGTTTTAGTTTGTAATTTAATTTGCGAAATGATTAAGGGACTTACTGGCGCGTTTGCTGCCATAAGCCTTTAAAGTCACGATGATCTATAATAGCTGCAAAGTAGATAGATTTATAAACCCACTTCGATGATACGGTGTTGTAGCAAACTTTCTTGAGAGAAAATCTTAACATTCCGTCTAGTTTGACAAATAATTTTTGTTGCAAACTCATAGCTTTTGCGGTGGTGCATTTGGCGCTTTTGGAAGACTGCTTGCAATGGAAGTAGTAAGGGGTTTGGGGGGGTTAGGGGGCTTTACGTATGGGTTTTGGAGTCATCCATCCTATACTATCTTTCCTATCGACTTTTCTGCATTTTGTCTGCCTTTGCATGACTGCTTGGAATGCCAAACTCGCCAAAATGAATTACCGTTTGTTTGGTAGCAGCTGAGTTGCATTTTCTAGCCGCCATTTGTGACTTATGGTACGTGAAATAGACCTCCACCTTTTGTCTATCTTGAGCATCTAATTCTGCTTTTTTTCTGAACGTTGGTTTTGGGCATCATACCCAATCCACAATGCTGTGGTCATCTGGTCACCATGGTGATTTTTTGCTGAAGGGGACGATACGATCATATTCCTATGAAACTATGGTTGAAAATACTCTATGGAGGTGACCGACAGGACAATATAAAATATTAGACCTAAGCAGAAAAAAAGATGGGGACAAAATGGGTTTTGAATAGGGGAGAAAGAGCCATCAAGGTGCATTTGCAATGAGGCAACCTCTTATGGTTTTGAGTGCATAACAGCTCATAGTGATCCCTGAAGCAATTTTCCTTTTTTTATTTCAATGTTCATTTTCGTCATTTGTGTCCCTAGTTCAAGTATTGTGCCGTTAGCTTTCCACTCCGATTGTCCTTCTCCCTTTTCCCCAATAATCTATCTAAAATACTTTGCTGCAATGCTTCTTGCACCACATTTTATTCATTAATCGTATTTACAAGTTTTAATGCTATAGATGTTTTTTTAATAATTTAAATCATTGTGTATTACATTTTTATTGTTGTACTGTACATGTGCAGAATGCATTGTACAAATTTTCATTAACAACAAACAAATGTTGTAAAAAAGTTATCTAAAATTTGATGTATTGATCTAATGTATCATTGTAACAATACTCCGGTTTAGGTCTATGTCTTGCAATTTAACCAATCAAAAAATGAATTGTCAAAATGAACCTCTACCAATTTGAGTGACCTTTGGTGATTAGTACTGATTATACCTGTAGAACCACTAAATGTGGCGTTTAAAATTGGTAGCTCTATTTCAGGTGATTAATCTCTAGGCTAAGGTGTGGACTTCATTGTGCTAATTATCATAGTAATTTTGCCGCTTAATCGGGATAAAATGGATATTTTTTTAAACTAATCATCACCTATTATTATTATTATTATAAGTACCTAAATTATCCCTGAAGTTGATTTATCAAAGCATGTGTTGCCCAACATTTCAAGCACTGTCTGCTATCCCATTACATGTTGGAATGTCAGAACTCCTTTTTTGAGGGGATTTTTGCGTGTTCACTATGTGTGACTTATTTTCAGTATCGTTTGGTAGGCCTTAATGGCTCCTCTGATGGAGATAACGAATTCATAGGTAGAAGAAAGGGAAAAAATACCAAAGGGAAAAGAGGGGTTATCGAAGACCAAGGGAATGAGATAAGGCTGTTATGGCCCATTGCGCTTTTATTTTTGCTGAGATCGACACCCTCTTCCCTTAATCTCAATTTTCCTCCTTTGATATAGATTCGAGCTTATCATTACTTCGATTTCACCTTATTTTTGGCATTTTTTTCTCTCTCTTACGCAGCTATAACAACAGATGTCAGTCAGATTTTTGATCACACGGAATGTGCAATGCAATTCTACTAGGATGTGCAGAATATCATTAGTATAAAATTCTGATACACTGATTTTGTTTTACCATTGGAATAATACACACCAAAAAACTTGTGGTTCACCATGGTCGATTCCAAACGCTAACAATATAAGAAATGTTTCCTTAGAAAACATAAAAATGCAATGTTTATCATCAAAAATAGCGAGTTTAGGAAAATAACCTCATTTCCTTCAAAATACAAATGGCATGTATGTATGGATAGATAACAGCTGACATTAAGTGCAGGCATTACTTGAACATCGTGCTTTGCCTTATGTTTCGGCATTAACGTGCCATAAATTTCAATGTTTTTAAGTCCTTATTTAGAGGCAAGAGATCTCCTGTCATAATACTGTTTCAAATTTGGGTGGCCTTGATAAAATCTCTACAAACTCGAGGTATTTTCACGAGTGTTTAGCAACGTCCCTTCAGACGTCTTACAGTTGCAGTTATCAATCATGGTAATATTATTTGACAAAAATTATCTTTGTTGCCAACATTTCAGATAGAAGTGTTCTCCTATTGCTGATTCCTATCAGTTTGAGGTTTTGCTCAACATCTTAGGTTTAATATTTCAGGAAATGCATTGCTGTCAGATGGGCGCAATACTTGTTGTCCATTTTTTTGTGAAAAATAATATTATTTTTTTTTGTTGCAGATTACTGCACCGAGTTCACCCTGTCTGATGTCATGATTTCCCATGCCGAACCAGAGGAAGACTACCCTGCCAAAAAATCTCGTCCATCCAAAAGTGAGGATTTTTCAATGTATCGCACACCTAGTGGTATGCTCTACTGTGCCAAATGCAACGTTAACATGAATTCAGAAACACAATTTGCCCAACATTTTTCCAGCAAACGTCATACTAACAAAGGTGGTAACAAAAGGTCCGTTAGGAATAAGGCACATCAACGCAAACATGTAGGGGCAAATTTGCAATCTGACTAATTTATTTGATCACTGTAAACCACATGAGATAGTATTTTAATCATTTTCAATTGTGAGAGGATAGAATGAAGTATATTGCAATGAACACCTTCAATTTTATAATTTTCAAAGTTCTCTTGGTTTGTTTCATTTTGGTTGGCCCTTGGGTATGTCTCAGGACTTTTGGTTGACCCCAGGGTATTCTGACAAATAAAAACCCCAGAAAACAATGGAAAAAAATATAATATAATGTAATGTATAAACTAGACACCATAAATTCTTTAGCATTTATAAGCAACATCACAGATTGCTATAGTAACCTAAACATTTGGGGTGTCCTATTTATTAGGATATTTAACGTTGAGTTACCAATGTGAGTATAAATTTACATGTATACTAGTATAGGTCCTTACCACCAATGTATGATACAGTATATTTGGCTAACTTACTATTTATTCAGTCATTCCATCATCTTATGGCCGGTTTTACCAACGAAGGTTAAACTTAACCTCGGGTCAAACTGCAGTTGACCACAGTTTGACCTCCGATTCGGTTTTACCAACAGAGGTCAGTTGGTAAAACCTAAACAACTGACCGGGAGGT
>JAQGCC010003771.1:0-14548 GCA_034698905.1 Xestoiulus laeticollis
AATTTAAATTAAATTCGATGCCCTGTTTGAGGCTAGCCAAACGCGCGTTTCCAGCCTAGTGTGGCCTGGGGCTTACTGAGCTTGCAATTCTGTGGTCGCGGATTTCGTCCTAGCTAGCTGAAAGCCCAATTTAGGTAAATGTGCGCATGCGTAATGGCAAGGTCATGAGCATTGCCTGCGCACATGCTTAAAGATTTACACTTTCAGCTAGGGTGAAATCAATTTCGTGAAAACATGCCAAACAACAATAAAAACAAACATTGGAATATTTAATATTGTTAAATTAATATGACAATTCGTAGGTATAATCAATAAGAAAGTTCTAATTTTAAAAGAGTACGTACAGGTATGTTCATCGGACATTTCAGAAAATGCAGATTTTGCTTCGCCTAATGTACATGTACAGTGTATTTAGCAGGATGCACATAGATGGCAGGCCTGTGGTGATTTGGCGACTTTGCACGAACCGATCCTATTAATTTACATGTACTCGCTTCGTGCAACATTCATATGCTTCAAAGTGGCCATAACACCACATGCTCACCATCTTTGTGGCCTTTAGAACGGAATTTTCAACATGACCCACCCATTTGCAACCAAATGAGTCTAAACAGGGTGCTCACCAAGATGGTGAGCATGTGGTGATATGGCGACATGTACGGCATATGACACATATTAATTTGCATGTACTCGCTTCGTGCAACATATTACACACGCTTCAAAGTGGTCATAACACCACATGCTCACCATTTTGGTGGCCTTTAGAACGGAATTTTCAACATGGCCTCACCCATACCAAACGAGTCTAAATTAACATGGTGCTTACCAAGATGGTGAGCATGTGGTGATATGATGACATGTACGGCATATGACACTTATATTAATTCGCATGTACTTGCCTCGTACAAGAGCCATACGATGCAATGTCGTCATATCACCACATGCTCGCCATCTTGGTGGGCAGCCTACCTAAGGTCCAACACGACACAACATTAAAAACAGAAACACGTGCAAATCGGTCCCAAGTTTATTTTGTCTACTACAAAATAATATTTGGAAAAATTTGCGCTTTTTCCAACACGTCACATCAGAAGCGCTCTTCTGATGTATGTCGTGTTAGAAAAAAACTCATATGTAGGACGCCTCCTTCACTGCATTGGGACTTTTTCTTCACATATTTTTTGGCATAAAATTACCCACCCATGTTGCCCCAGCTCCATCTTTGGTAAAGGCATTACCAGAACGAAACGGTCCCTACTGGTTGTAACCAAAACAACGTCTTCATATGACGTAGTATATGAACACGCGTTCTGACCGTTCGTTCCCTGAACTGAATGGCAGCTCCACCCTGCAGTAAACATTACGAATAAGGCGAATAATAGGCTATACCCTCACCCACCAGCACTTTTTCTGCCGAATCATTTCCGGCGACAACAAACGGATGACGTCATCAGCATGGGAAATTCCTGCATTGATCGACCAGTGTCCGGCTCGCTTATACGATTTATCCCCATTGAGCGCATTAAAAAAAAAAATGTAAACAACACGTTCATTTGTTCGACCTTCGTTTTAAAAAATTCCGAAGTTCTGAGAGAAATCAATGGCCCTTGTTCGACCCGGATTTTCCAAAGGAAAAGATCACAGAATAATCAGGGGAAAAAAACTCATCCCTTTCATCGGAACCAGTCTGTTAAAGGTCAAAGTTAAGGTCTCCTTTCCCGTAAAAAGGGCAATGTCACGTGGTCGTTTTCTGTGAAAGGGGGAAGTTAAACCACGTGCTTCTAAATGCGACCTCTGACCCATGGAACCTGGAAGTTGGAACAAGGTCCGACATGTTTTGTTTTGTTTGCTGGAGAATATTGTTGAATGGTATTCTCAAAATTAGGTCAATATTGGGGGCTTTTCCATCTGTAAACTGAAACGGTTAGTTTTCGTGGTTTTAAATGTTATATATCTTATCAAAAAACGTGTCCAGTTGCACGAAATTCGACAAATTGTTGGTTTGAATCGGGGAAACCGGGGATAGGGAAAAAACTAATGTATATAGGGATTTTCCTGGATTACAAACCGGCTTTAATAATTGTTTTATCCGCAAAGCTTTAAGCTGTTTTCACAGTTTAGATTCAGCCTAGTTGAAATGGATTTTAACCCTTTAACTAAAAATCGTTCATGCGAAAAAAATAGTGTGGGAAATACATGTATAAAAAACTTTCCAGAACATTAATTCTATAACAAATACCCAATTATTGGTTTTATTAATTATCCTTAATTCCTTGTATACCAATAAAATATTTTTTTTATAAACTGCATGCTTATTAAGCCACCAGAGACCTAATACTGAAGTTGTACTTAAATTTATAACAGAATAAAAAGGGAAAAAAATATTTAAAAAATATAAAACATTTGGTCGTCAAAACATTGCTATATATTCCGGATAATCGAATCATATAAACACAGTATAAGAGGTGAATATACACTGTAAGCTCAAGGTGGTTCCAATGGAGGACTTTCCATAAGAATACTGCGCATGCGCATGAACATAGCGCCACTGGTGGCGAAATTTGTAACCCCTAATACTAGATAGAAAAGATTTCCGTAGATGGCGCCACCGCTTACTGAAAGTCCTCCATTCCTATGAAATTTTACAGTGCATATTTTACACCGTACAATCATATTCCATATTGCAAATGAAATATTTTCGTAAACCTGCTCGAAAGTTTATGAAAAAAAAAAATTGTAAAACACAATTTTCGCATTTAATCATCGTCATACAGTGCATTCCGGATAATCGATCCACTCGCATGCATGCTTAAAGAGTCAAAATGCATTATAATCATGTTACGTGGTCCTATATTGCAGGATCAATTATCCGGAATATATCATAAAACGTGTTGTAGTACACCAACCATATATACAAACATCATGCAGCTTCATCCAAAACTTCGCATCAGGAAAAAAAATTCCACCCGATTTAAAGTTTCCTTTTTTTTTCCAAACCACGTTTCGGAAGTTTCCATTAAAAAGTTACTGCGTAGAGCGCCCTCCCACCCCACAAGCTTCCAAGCTTTGAAAAGAGAACTGGCGCTGACCGCCGTACCAGAATCGCAGTCTTGACGTCACAGTGACGCGAATGCTACTTCTGGGAAGTGGCTTCCCAGAAATTTTTAAACCAATAGCATATGAGGTGCGTCACGGCGCCGCATATTTACTAGGCCACGCGGAGCTTTGAGCATCATTCTCAAGCTACAAGTCGGTCGGTACGCGAGCCAAGGAGAGCAACCTCCAACCAGATCACACACAAAAAAACTACGCAGTTCCAAACAGCAACGTGTTCGTGGTGCTAAATACGCCATACCCCGTGTTTCCAAGTGTATCAACCGGGGGACATTTTCACCGGACGTTTTTCCCATCTGTTATTTTGCACGGGCCTTGTCCCCTCGACCCCCACGACGGCTTCCACACGCTTCTTCAGCGGCGGCTGCTCGGAGCTGGAATACGTGCCTCATTCTCCATCACCATGCTACACCCCCAGCATGGATTCACCGCAAATGTATGACAGCGCTCAGGTGGACGACAAGTACGGTGCCAAGGCGGCCAGCAGCCGTGCCCCAGGCTACCTGTTCAGCGACGATTCTGTGGCCGACATCTCGGACCTGAACGCCAACGAGATTTCGCTGGACCTCCAGCGCCTCATCGAAGAGTCGCAGTTCGGCGAAAGTGTGCCGAGCTCACTTTTCAACGAGCTTTTGCAGCAGCAACAGCACGAGGTAGCCGCCCGGGAACTTCCTCCCAAGAACGGTCAGCTGTCCACGCCTGGCTCCCGCTGTCCGGCCCCCCTGTACATGCCTCAGCCGGTGCACCATCCGGTAACCTACGGCAGCAGCACCGAACGTGCAGCCTCCATCAAGCGGGAACCCGTGGATCCCGACGACTTTGTCAACTGCCAGCGTCTGACGACATTGACTGGCGGCAGTCAGCACCAGCCGCAACCGTACGGGCTGGCCAACAGCAACAGCCTCGTAAGCGGCCTGTCCGGCAGCAACAGCAGCATCAACAGCGGCTATTCTGCCCTGTCGCCAGACGGCTATGGTAAAGCTCTTGGCGGTGGCAAGGCGCTCAAGTCGCACAAGAAGTCGGTGGACAAGGGCAGCGACGAATACCGCCGGCGGCGGGAACGCAACAACATCGCAGTGCGCAAGAGCAGGGAAAAGGCGAAGATCCGTTCCAGAGAAACGGAACATAAAGTGAAAGAACTGCAGAGGGAAAACGAACGCTTGCAGAAAAAGGTCGATTCGCTGTCCAAGGAGGTTGGTGTCCTTAGGGCACTTTTCGGCAATGTCGGCATGGGCCCAGAACACCTGCAGCGGGAGATGGCCAATGCCATGGACGGCATGCACGTGCAGTGATGAAAAACACGGTGATAGGACGCTGACCACGTGCCTTAATCAAGGGCGAAGAACTTTTCCCAAGAACTGCTTGAGTGCACAGAGAAGGCCATGTTGGGGCCTGGGCGAGATGGACTGCAACGCCCTATTTATATATATTTATTACTATTACTACATATCAAAGAGTATTTTCAAGTATCTCCAGTACTACAAGCTGGACGTTCGGGATGGAACGCCATGACTTTCAATATATGATTGTCGCGAACAATTGCAGTTTTTGAGCTTTATATCGGCCCTAGGGAAAGGTTAAGCTGTCCAGGAGCGGCTGTTCTGTTTTTTGTTGTTGTTGTTGTTGCCCCCCAAAGTGCCACGATAAGTGACTGTTACACATCATGAAAAAAAGTTTTGGACCAACAAGTGTCGTGGAAAGTGTATACAGAACAAAATCATATTTAAGTTGGATTGCTGGTTGTGTGCCATTCTACGGTTAATGTTAACCGGCGATTGGAAAGTCAAATCTTAATTGGCCTGTTACGTTATTCGGAGAATACAAACAACCTGACAAGCATGCTTGTTTTTGCCTTTTTATTAATTTTTTGTGAATGTTGGAGTTACCGGTTTGTGTAATCTGTCACTTTTATTTTCAAAAAATCTGTATATGCCGGTTAGTGTAATCGGGAGTTAAAATGGTGCATTAAGTGACTTATTGACCGATTACACAAATTGGAAAGTTGTAGAACTATACAGATTGGGTCGTATTTGATTCGTCTAACAACGAACCAAACACTAACCCAACTGGAGTTCGGTAAATTTGCTAATCATGGTTTTGGACCAAATCAGTCATTAAAAAAGGTATATTATTATCTATAAAAATATATTGAACAAAATTGTTATTTTGTTATTTTGTAATGGCGAGTTGTACCAAATTGAACTTAACAGAAGATTTAAAATCAAGTTTCATTTAACTACGAACAGATTACAGGATTAAAGTTAATCCCAATTTGGTTTAACCCGCCATTATTTCTGTAAATTTCTAAGAAAACGTGATTTGTTAATGACTCATTAAACGGTCTCCGCTCCAGAGCGCCCATACGCTTAGCACGTGGCGCCCACGAGGCGCCTCGTAGCCACAACATGAAGTTTTTCGCGACCTTTGTTTCCCCCACATCACCTTCGAAAAACATTGTTTTTTCGAGGGTAACACAACGGGCAACTGAACTTATCGTTTTTTTATATATAAAATATTGGATAATTTTATGCAACCTATTGTATAGTTCATTATCTAGTTGCACCATGGTGTGAAAGCTGCACTATCCCATAACTATGTTTTTTTTTTGTTTGTTTGTTTTCTACGCTATGCGTTTTTCGAATGTTTCTTGTTCAATTCTGTGAAAAAAGTTGATTTCATAAACCACCCACCCAACATAATATTTTGTTATGGAAATTTGAAGTTTTGGTAAAATTTAATCAATGAAAACAAGTTTGTATTTATTTGCCTCGCGAAACTTTATTTTTGAATTTTATTATTGTATCATGACCGTATAAAGATGCATGCTCCTTAAGCTGAAACAAGGGAGTAATTTACTCCATAATTAATAAAAAAAATTATGACGTACATTTCATTTTGTGTATTTTTTTGTATTGAATAAGTATTTACAACTATAAGATTGGATTTCCAGATGAAAATTGATAAAAAAACAGGTCGTTTTTAGACACGTGATTTGAACTCACGTGCTGGAAATTTGGTTTTATAAAAACATATCCGGGATTATCATCACTTCCGGGAATCCCAATTTAATGGGAGCCAAATATACGTTTTGGTTACATAACTTAACTGCGGTTATATATAGGGCTAGTACAAGTTTATTAACTTGAGGGCGAACTAACCCACACAAGTGTTTTAGGTTGACCTCGAAATTGACTATAATAAGGTTCTAAGAAGTTAACTTAATAGGCATATTCACAGAAAACCAAACCAAACTTTTCAAACTAAAAAATATTTTATTATGACTCAAACATTGCATCATGTGACATCAGTGTTTCGTGTACAGACTTGTAAAGTTGTAAGAAGCCGTGTAGAAGGTGTATATGTACATCATAGTTATACATGTACATTACATATTGTAGGTGTAGGCGACAAAACCTTAGAGCAGGTCCAATTTGGTTCTGGAAAATGGTCTTTAAAAATAAACATTTTCTGAAAATTCAAATAGAGCTTAAAATCTAAACATGCATGGTCAAAGTTAATCGATAAGTTTAAAAGGAAATTTCCCTGATGTGATGTTTATTGCTATATCCCTATCTTGAGCTTGGTGCAAATAAACAGAAAAAAAAATTGGTGCAATTGGGATCTCTGCTCCGAAAAATTCATTCTTTAGGGTTAATGAACGCCAATTCTAAAAAAATCAATCCCATTGAGGACAGGTCAACATCTAATTGACCCGAACTTGTTGACTTCAAATACATTAATGTCCTAAAGATATAATGTACATGTATCTGAATAAACCTAATTCTCCTAAATCTACGCAAGAAATTTTGTAAAATTATACACTGCCCGTAACAAATTTTGTTAGGATGCAAAAGTTAAAAAAAATTTCACACTGGCAATTTTTATACAAATTTTAATTAGTTTGTTTTTTTCCAGAATATCAAACCAAATGTCACTCGTTGCTCATTCTTGCGTTTAAGTTTTGGTGTAGGGAAAGTAAATTGGTAATTTTCCATCTGGTTGCCTTTTTCAGGTCAACTTCTGCTCGAAAAGTTTATCCAAAAACATTGTTTATCAAAATTAGCGTTCTGTTTTTAATGATCTGTCCCTGGCGACCTAATCTGACCCCCTTTCCCATCAGTGTCGGATGGTTCCAAGTGCAGTACTGCAGGTGTACTTGAAATTGGAACTTCCAGTGTACAAGTTAAAACCCAGTTAAATAGTTGAATGCATATTTTCTCCGATTTCGTGCGAGGACACACGTGATCCACTTTCTGTTTTTGGAAAAACTTAAACGGACAAGGAAAAAAAGTATGGAGAGTGTTTCCACGAAAATGGCGGCAAAAAGTAAAAGAAATAATTAACCGGACGAAGGTCAATGTTCAAGAAGTGCAACCCAGGGATTTAATATGAAATGCGAATTTCCTCAAAGCATCAGATTGGTCGTTTGCATAGAACGGTGTCTACAGGGTGAGCTGTGACTTCACGCATACCAGGAGTCTGGTGGCTTGAAAGCACTGTATAAGGGTAAAAACATAGTGCTATAGTGCTATCAGCGATTAAAGAATCGCTTCATTCTTGGATGATTCTGGAATCAATGATTGCAATCGAACATCTTGTTTTCGATGCCATTCAGAACTCATTAAAATCAAAAATGATTCTAGAAAATACAAACTCGTTTGTGTCCTGTGTTCATGCTAGAATCATGTGATATGCTCTATTCTTTGATGCGCCGCTATACTATGTGCGGGTGCATCGCGAATTGCAGGTACATGTATATCTTTAAGCTGCGTTCACACTGCGCGAAAATGGAAAACATGTTGAACGAAAACCAGACGACTGTTGCAAACGAGAAAAACGATGCTAGAAAACTGACCTTGGACGAGCGTCCAAAGTTCGTTTTCTAGCATCGTTTTTTAGCATCGTTTTTCTCGTTTGCCAGTCGTCTGGTTTTCGTACAACTTGTTTCCCATTTTCGCGCAGTGTGAACGCAGCTTTAGGAATCATTCTAGAATGTTTTTACCCTAAGTGCATGGTAAACCAGTATGGTCACTTCACCTCCGTTTGAAAGGAGTAAAAACATCTATCTATGTAGAGTGGCACTAAAATTAGATCCACCGGCTACTGCATGGTTTACCTCTAATACTGTGTTGAAAGTGCAACACTTAGTAGTAGGTGGCAAAAACCCAATGAACGGTGTTTGGTTGTTTGTTTGTTTCAACCTTTTCCAGGTCCTTTTTGACCAACTTTCACACGATCTAGAGAGCTGAAATTTTGTGAGTAGCTCAGTCTCATGCATGGAATATTTTCATCTATCAAATTTTAGTAGAATTCGTTGACACTATTAAGACCAAAAAATTGCAATTTTAAACAATAAAAAAATGCATTCAACAATTTCAACGTAGAACGTTCTACTATATACTGCTGAGAGCACTAAAACCAAACACTGTTCATGCTGATGTGTATAAATGAAAGGTTTTGGCAGAAAAACGAAGTTTATATCCACAACTTGCGTAAACCATTAGGGAAAATTAACAGATTATTCCACTGAAAAGAAATCATGCTAATTATTCTATAGTGAAGACAGTAATAAGTTTGGGGAAAAAATGGAGGTTGAATTTTTATGACTACCTTAAGTGTTATGTTGTTTCATGATTTCCATGAATTTTAGGACGGGCAACTTTCAAACACATTACGAGCCGTATATGAGTTTAATTAGCAGTTTGTAATGTGCCCAACATGAGTATGAGCTTTTTGGATTATGAGATTTAGGACCCTTATATACAGTAATTAGGATCAAATGAGTAAAAATTAAATCGTATAGGCAATCCTACCATATATACTTCCCCAAACTTATTAACTTCAACGACTAAAATTGACAATTTACAAGGGCCATAATACAAAGGTGTCAGTATGTCTGTCCTATATATACATATACATGTACATGTATAGGACAGACATACTGACATTGCAATTAACAAATAAAACTATTTGTCTTGCATGCCTTTATGCAGTCTGACATTTAACTTTGTACCATGATTTTTCCCCTTATCGATTAAAGAATACTACTTAGAAAAAGCAAAATTGTTTGGAATGTTAACCAGTTGAATTCGGACCTTTAAAAAGTATGTTAGGAGAACAACCCTCAACTTCTCCCTGTCCTTATCAGTCCTAATGATGGCGTCACGTGAATACAGCTTCCAATACACATTTTAAGTTTGTTTTCAATTTTACATTTTGATCCTGCTTCTTCCAAGCATAATCATGGACCAGAAGTCCGGCCCATGGGGTGACATCGTCTCAAGTCTGACGTCACAACTTGAGTTTTTCATTATCCAGTCGCCTCTGCTTAATGTATCTGGCGAATGGAAAGAGGGCGGGGGTCAAAACTGGATTTGATACCAGTTGATGAGTGTTGTTATAAGCTCAGATAAAAACTTAAGAAAAAAATGTGTACACAACCTTTTAAAATTAATTTTAAAAAATAGTGACCCTCATATTTCATCGCCTCATTGAAAAGTCCATCATGTAAACAAAACACAATTAGCTGCTATGAATATTCAAAAGCGTTAATGAAAGTCGTTAAGAGTGTCGAACACCAGGATTTCAAATTAGCAGCAGTAGTTAGTTAT
The DNA here is from genome assembly GCA_034698905.1 of Xestoiulus laeticollis. Taxonomy (NCBI): domain Eukaryota; kingdom Metazoa; phylum Arthropoda; class Diplopoda; order Julida; family Julidae; genus Xestoiulus; species Xestoiulus laeticollis. Next base: position 9,726 of record JAQGCC010003771.1, read on the forward strand.
AGCTAAGTGAAGGGTATAATTGCCGGACTTTTTAAGTGGGTCAATTAAATTCGGTTTAATATGTGGAATCATTATCCAGATCCGTGTACCTGTAGCATTTGTTAACACGGGAGCAGTTTACTGGCCAGAAGACACTATACAATATACATTGACAATGCTCTGATAATTGACAAATTTATAGACATTAATCCTGTTTTGACATCATGTATAATGTTGGGTAGAATTCTTTTCAAAATAGTGCACTGTTCCAAGTACAGCTAGGAAGACGAAAAGGAAATCTAAATAGGAATACTTAAATTGCTATGTCTTTCAACAATTTGTTAAATATCTCCAATGTGTAAAATTGTTGAAGCATGTTTGTGCAATATGGAAGGAGAACATATACAACTTGTGAAAACAACGAACAGTGTTTTAAGCAAATATTCAATCTTAATCATGTCAACTATAGAGCAAACGTTAATGCTAATTTACATGGGGCCATTTTTGCTTCAGTTTTTTGGGAGCCCATATATGCTCCCAAAGTCAGGTCATTATTGAATGTGGGCAATGACCAAGTTGTTATTTGATTTTTTAATTCTGGTGGTCACATGCATACCAATGAAAACAGTTAGAAGAGAGAAAAACAAACCAGAGAAATTAATATCCTCTTTAAAAATGTTCACTGAAGGCCAATTACCAAACGTAATCAGGTTCAATACACTCCATTCGTCAACACCATGTGAAGCCAAATTTTCCGAGAATTGTACGCAAATTATACAGTGTAAATTTAAGAAAAGTGTTGGAGAAAACCAGAGGAAGACTTGTATATGGCATGGAATTGCGACAACGATATACATGTATGCAGGAATCCAAAAACCATGTTGTAATTCCTTGAAACAACAGGGAACTAGACAACCAATTGAAAGGCAGATAACTTTATATAGGCACAACCATGGACATTAAAATAAGGATAACTCAACACTATGACGTCATTACCCATAGAATAACGCATCAAGTATATATACATGTACATTTGGCAATTCTTTTTGTAAATGCTAAAGGAACCTCGAAAAATAATTCCGTATTAAATTCAATTGATTCTCTATACCTTATCTTTAAGAGTTTGCGAGGCTGTAAATTTTAATGGTTTCTATAAAAAAACTACGTATACCATGTACATGTGCCTTTAAAACATATACATTAGCATGTAAAGTATAATGGTAAATCCAAGGTGGTTCACACGTCATCACACACTTTTCTGTGGAATTCACAAAATACTTGAAGTGGTTTTAACATTACGACTCAATTAAGGTAACCTCCAGCTATAGGTTAGCTGTTTGCGTTCAATGTGCGGCACCAGATAACCCTAGATAAAATTACCCAGGTTATGGAACCCATGTTCAACTATGCATGCAGAAAACAAAATGGTCTAGCTCATCGTATTTTAGCCTAATAACCTGAAGTTATAACTTGCCTATGCGGGCTGGGTTATCCTAACCCATGCTTGTACTATATGCAATGGTGGATTAACCTGGTGGTAAATACATCAGGTTTCGAGCATTGCCTTGAAATACAATGTAGAAGAATATACTTGAATATAAATACATATCTTTATTGAATAGATAGTTTTCAAAACACTTCTGAACTTAATCAAAAAATTATATTTTAACCCGAGGTTATAGTAAACCTTAGATTTAATTACACCATATAGTTGGGGCAACCGGCTGTACATGTTTTAAACAAAAGTACATGTTTAGTGTATATAGACACTGCAGTATGCATGTATATGCATACTAACAAGTAGGCTAAACATCTGCACAAATAAGCAATGCTGATAAAGCCTATATAGAAATAATTTAAGAACTTTGAACGTGCAAGTTCCATCAAACAACTAAAAGTTTTAGTTTGCATTTGAAACATTTCTATGTAATTTCTGCACTCACACATATCAAAGCAAATATTTCGATTGAGTACCGATACCCTGATAATAATTTTTTGGGTTTTTCAGCAGTTGTTGCCAAGGAATAGTTCCTCTAACTACATGTAAGTCGCCAAAATTTCTCATTAAACTGCAAAAGATGGCTTCCAATTTAGCAGAAGTTGCATTTATTTTTTATTCTGCTACCCACAGAATTCTGCACCGATTATGACTATAGAATTCAATATGTATACTGAATCAAAATCCAGTTCAGCACCCCCTAGTGGGGTATGTACTTCATCATTGCATTTGTATTTCCAACATAGCCATTTCAGGGCCCTATTCCACAAAAAGTATGGTCTAATAATTACAAGTGAAATTACTTGTTAACTCCACTAATATAAAATATTGTGTTCCGCAAAACTTTGACATGTAACTTGTAATTATTACTCCATACATTACAAGTTACAAGCAAAGATTTGAAAATTACAAGTGTTTTGTTCCACAAAAATATTAGTATTAGTACTTTACTTGTAATTTATTGCTTTTTTCTACAGGTGAATGAAGTTTGGTAGATAATTGAATACCTTAAAAATCTAACATTGTTAAAACATTTAGCATGTGGTCCAGTGACAATGATTTACAAAAAACAGGAAATGAAAATGTATACAAATTTCGCATAAATTGTAATTTTAATTCTGATGCCATGATGTCTATTATAAATGCCATCTTGATGCCATTTTGATTTTCGCTCAGCTGACAAGCAAGATGGCCGACTTCTCTTGTAAAATATTGACTTCACTGTAAAATATTAATTAATTTTACAAATGGTTGCACCAACTTTGTGGAACACTATTTTATTACTATATATTTATTTGTAATTGCAACTTGTAACTTGTAACTAGTAATTTATTAGTGTTGTAGTTTTGTGGAATAGGGCCCAGAAGTAGCCTTTTTTATAAATTATTTTTTAAAATTAATTCTGGAAATTATAAGGAACAAATGGAATGTACGAGGATCTGGCATAAATATTCTATTATTTGTTTATGTACTATATATATTAATTCCATTTCATGGAAATATGTCATAATTGTAGTGGGTCTGGTAAACTTTGCGGACATGTTTCCATGAAATGGAATATATATACATTATACATAAACAAAAACTAAACAACTAATAGAATATTTATGCTAGGTCCTTGGACTTTCCATTTGTTCTTATCATTATCCAAAATTGAATAAAAAATAATTTTGGTATGCAACCCTCATGCACATCACTTCCGGTTTAAAGGCTCTTGAGAAAGTAAATTATTAAAGCTTATTACATGTACAATAATGCATTTTCGGTTCACGTGATGGGCCGGTGGCGTTAATTAGGAATTAAGCACAAAGACATCACACAATAAATTACCTCACCCCTACAATGTGGTACTCAAAAGATATGAATGAAATCTCATCAGTCTGATGAATGGTTGTGACAAGAGCGGTGTTCTAATTTTGATGAGTTTTAGATCGCACATATTTGACGCTTAATGCATGTGGAAGAAAACCCAGACTCGATGGTAATTAAAAATTTGTTGTCGAGAGTTCGCACTGCCAGCCAACAAAAACTATAACTTAATTGTTTCTTTTGGCAGCTATTTTGACAATTTAATTAACGTACTATATAATTGTTCAAAATAGGCCGTATTCCAAATGTCATTTTACTGCAGTTGGCCAAGACATTTTTTTCGCTTGTAGACGGCTAAAGAAAGTGCAATGGAGTTTAACGCATCTGTTCTGAAGTCGACGAGTGTCGTCATCGTATCATACGAAAACCATTCACACCTTTGTGAAGGCCAAATAACTTTTCACACTTTCACTTGGTATAACCACATGCTTTTTCTGAGCACTTAATCATTCGGTTACTAAGTTCAACGCAGCAAGGCATCCATCTGACCTCCAATCTGATCAAAGGAGTGGTATGTAATTTATATCAACTATTTTAACCAAAACCAAACCCATATATACTGTATAGTATAGACGCTTGAATGGTCAAGTACAAACATTTTATGAAGGCGGTGCTAGCATAAATGTCCAGATGTTTACTGTACATCCTCATTGTTATTTACACTATATAATTAGTGAGTTTCACCATAAAAATTCCCAGTTCAGAGATAACCTTCAGTTACAGTACTAAGGGCCGGTTGCACCAACTGAGGTGGAAATCTAAGGTTTACTATAACCTCGGGTTAAAATATAACTCCTGGTTAACCTCCAGGTTAGCTGTATGTGTTGCGCCAATTAACCCTTGATAAAATAACCCAGGGTTATGGAACCCATGTTTAGCCATCATTGCAGAAAAAAATGACCTCCATCTAATTCTAGAATATTAACCTGAGATTAACCCTGCCTACTGGCTGGGTTAACCTTTCTCTCCATTTTTTCACTTACCCAAGCTTGTGCAATGCAAAGGTAGGTTAACCCTAGGTTATTCTTAACCTCTGTTGGTGCAACCGGCCCTTACTTCTTACTTTCACAACGATTAGGGTATGCAAATGATGCAAATTAATTTATGTCCAATGCTAATACAGAAGTTTCATGTGGAAATCTAATATATTGTACATGTATAAGTACAACGCCAATTATTAGCAATTATGAAAAATTAAATTCTAAAACATGAAGTGAAGTTATAAAGACAATTGCTTGTCGCTTATTGAAACTACGTGTAATCTGCCAAACAATTAACAAGGTATGTGTTCAAGCTAATCTACTGACGGTAATTAAAAAATTGTTATAAATAATATTACTCGAAGCTTTAACATATTTCTTTGCAATTTGCAAAATATTGCACACTTTTTTATATTCACTTATTTTCAAATATTAAGCTCTCAAATACACCATTTTTTGTATTATAAGGTTAAATAAACAATTAAAAAATCAAAAGT
>JAQGCC010003772.1:0-14546 GCA_034698905.1 Xestoiulus laeticollis
CTTAGTTTTGAAACAAAATTAAAATGCTTTTAGAATTTGTAAAACTTTGATTATACAGGTAGCCTGAAGATGCTATTAAAAGATCCTTGCACATGTGCTGGCCTGTTGGTCTAGAGGTATGATTCTCGCTTAGGGTGCGAGAGGTCCCGGGTTCAATTCCCGGACAGGCCTATGGATTTGTTTTGAAACAAAAATAAAGTGCTTTTAGAATTTGTGATGCTCTGAGTATATTGGTAGCCTGAAGATCCTATTAAAAATATTTACATATGTGCTGGCCTGTTGGTCTAGGGGTATGATTCTCGCTTTAGGTGCGAGAGGTTCTTGGTTCAAATCCTGGACAGTCTCAATGCTTATTTTTGAAACAAAAGTAAACTGCTTTTAGAATTTGTGATACTTTGAGTATACAGGTAGCTTGAAGATCCTATTAAAAATGTTTGCATATGTGCTGGCCTGTTGGTCTAGGGGTATGATTCTCGCTTCGGGTGTGAGTGGTCCCGGGCTCTATTCCCGGACAGGCTAATTTATTTGTTTTGAAACAAAATAAAAATGCCCTTACAATTTGTGAGACTTTATAATACAGGTAGCCTGAAAATCCTATTAAAAGATGTTAGAATATGTGCTGGCCTGTTGGTCTAGGGGTATGATTCTCGCTTTGGGTGTGAGAGGTCCCGGGTTGAATTCCCGGTCAGGCCCTTAATTTTCTGTACTTTTGTGTTTCATTCGATTCATTCAAATTACAAAACTGTTTTAAAATGTCTGGTTATTTGATCACGTGATCGTTCGTTTCGAAAGTACCACAATTTCAAGGTTATTTAGCAATGTTTAATCCAAAATTGGTATTTATCAATAAATCACTTGAAGAAAACGTTCATAATTATTCTGAAGTCGTTATTTGAAACAGTTCTAAACTAGCTGCTGTGGTGTTGGTATTTGAATCCATTTTTTAAAACTACCATTTGCTGCTTGAATATCATCTCTTGACATGGGCATTGATGTTTGTCTCTTGTATAGTGTAGTTTGATCAAATTTGTACAATTTCTATTTTTATATTATTTTTGTTGGATTGATTAAGACTTAATTGTTGTCATTGCAGAATGCCTAAGCAAAGATTATTCGGATGACAGCGGTCACTTCGATCCGCAGGAGGATATGCAGCTTCTGGCCAAAAGATATCGATTTATTGCGTCTCTGGCACGTGGTCACACAGCCGTGGTCATTAAGGCAGAGGTAATGTATTAGTAATAAAAATTGGTAATAATTTTATATCATGTAATATGTTATAATAAATGATATTCATAATTTGCACTGCACGTGCTACATTAGTCATTGAATTAATTTAATTCTATATGTGCTATTTCCAGGATACTTTCCACGATCAGATGCCGGTGATCATCAAAGTACTAAGGACACAGTATTATTTAATCGGTGGTCAAGAGGCGGAAATATTACGTCAACTTAATTCTGCCGATCTGGACGAAGTCATCCCCATAATAAGACTTAGGGTACGTATAGATCAGCCAACCTCACATGTTTTTTTGACACATTTGGACACGGATAAGTTCGTTTCCGAGGGGATTTAGCATCCAATCAATTAGTTTTGTTGGATACAAAATAAAAGAATTGGCACTCATGAAATATAAATAAGGAGAGAGGGCTTGGAATTACGCTGATATCATGTTTTTGGCAGTGTTTAATAAGACTATCACTGATGCTCCACCTTAATGGTTTTATTATTAATTTTTCATGTTCAATGTTGCACCGTCATCTTGGCTTATGAAAGATTAAATGGGCCTCTGGATGTGTGGTGTCCACACCTCTTTTAATCTGTCCTGATGATCATTTGTCAAACTGAAGTATTATTATTATTGTAAAATATACATTATATCATATTGCAACATTTTAATTATAATGCATTTGGCAGGGCAGCTTGATTTAAAAATTTGTTCCTGAAGGGATGATGTGAAATTTTTATATGAATGCTCCGGCTATGAGAATTTCATAATTACTGTAAAAAGTTGAATAAACCCACGTGGATTTATTTAAAAGTAAGGAACATTGACCCGGGGTTTATTCGAGACCCTGACGGTATTAAATTAATCGTTTCATTTTATATTCCCTTAGAATTTGTTTCGCATGGGTCAGCATTATTGTTTGGTTTTTGATGCATACGACCACTTTCCTATCAATATTCACTTCATGCAACGCGGTTGGAAAAAGCAAACGGCAAGTATCTCGTCTTGACCTCGAGTTAGCGGAAATCCAGAATGTGCCGGTAGAAGTAATCTGAATGTTATGTAATTTCAGAGCTTAAAGGCTATAAGGACCGTTGTGTCACGATTGCTCGTGGCGCTGAGCTTTCTTCATAAACAAAATATCATCCATGCCGATCTGAAACCCGAAAATCTTCTCTTACTGAAAGGTAGCGTATAAATGGGTTCAGGTTCCAGAATTTCATTGATTGTAACCTCTCGATTTAATCAGATTATAAAATAATGTCTGTTGGATAGCCCTTAAAAATCCAATTTTTTTCCAAACACGCAGACTATAGTAATAAATTCTAACTGATATTTTTAATCTCCATAGCCCTTACTGCCAGGATATTTATGTGTTGAGGCGATTTATCAATTTGTTTGCACATGTCAGGGTTATTTATGTGCAATCAGTACGTCCAAATGATTGCATCCCATGCCTAATCATTGTTGCGGTGGGGATGAACCATGTCCACTTTTTTTACCAGTAATATGTCTGAAAACAGTTTATAGAATGTAAATAATGTATTGGGGTTGAACACGACATCCATCGAAGGGTAGCATTTTTTACTTTTACGCTCTTATCACAAATTTTCATTGTTTTGCAACATCATTTTTCACCTTAGAGTAAGTGTTGGAGGTTTCACTTGAACAATAAATAGATATTAGGGCAAATATTTATCAAAAATTGTGAAAAATGATCATTCTGATCTTATGATAGTTTTCACGTTTCCTGGACGTTATCACACACAATACTTTTGAGGTTATTGTTGGCATAGGGCATTTTATTTCATCAACAAATTGGAAATATTTTATTATTTTATTCAAAGATGAATCTGTTTCCATTGATGTTCGCATTGCCGACTTTGGCAACAGTATACGAGCAGTCCCAGAAGAAATTGCACTTTACGAAGACGATTTTGAGTTGCAAACAATTATGTATCGTGCACCTGAGGTATGCATCACGTGGAGAGATTTTTCTGGCATGTCGAAACAATGTACAGTATTTAAGAATCTTAAAAAATTTCCCTGCAGGTGCTGATGGGTGTTGGCATTGGGTTTGGCATTGACCTTTGGTCAGTTGGCTGCATATTAGCTGAACTTTATTTGCACAAACCACTATTCAATGGAGAGAGCAAGGATGAAGTCCTGACAAACGTACTGCCATTATTTTTAATTTTACTAGATACTCCTTTTACTGCTATTCAAAATTTTTGGGAACATGACGCTTTGTATTACTTTTTTTCAAGATGGTCACCATCCTCGGTCCACTTCCCCAAGAATTCATCAAAGGAAAATTTGGCAAAGAATACGAAAAGTTCACCGGAGCTACTCTTTCATATCAGGGTAAGAATACGGATTTTTATCTATTTCATTTTCTTGTTGAAAAAAGTATGTGAAAAATCATGTTTTTTCCCCCAGAAATTATCTCAAGACTACAACAGCACTTAGAATGCACGAATTTTAGCTTTTTGCAACTCCTCGCAGGATTTTTAAAATATAGCCCAGGTGAGCTAAAACTGGTAACTAGCTTGCATTATTTGCATATATATGTACTGTGTAGCAGGTATCCCAGCCACTTTTAGGGATAAAAATATAGGAATTATAGGACATTTTCTTTGAAAATGTAGGACAAATATAGAACATTTTCTTTGAAAATATAGGACAAATATAGGACTTTTTCTTTGTAAATATAGGACAAATGTAGGAAATTTTCTTCGAAAATATAGGAATTATAGCACAGAAGGGCAAACACTTTTTCATATTCAATATTTAGGACTTCAACTTATGAACCATAATTTTTACAATAATTATGCAATTATTCAGATGGTATTTAAAACTTTTTTAGGTATATTTAGGACTATTTTAGGATTTTTAGGACTTGTTTGTCACCTTGGTTATTACAATCCTGTACAAGTTAATGAAAATAAAGGACAATATAGGACGACATCAAAATATAGGAATTTATAGGAAATATATGACGGCTGGGATGCCTGACTGTCTGCTAACTAGCAACCTTTTAATTCTCGTACGAAGCACGTTTGCTTTCTATGTTGTTACTGCTCATAATGGAAGCAGGGTTATAGCTAATATTAATTTGGTATATAGCAATTAGGTTTTAAGAAAATTTCGAGATGCTGACACTATATCATTTTTGTTGCAGAGGAACGATTATCTCCATACAACGCTCTATGCTGTTCGTTCTTAAGCCATTCATTTCCGATGAATCATATTATTAATTTAGATGGTAAGTTGCAATGTCTCTATCATGCTTATTATTGTCAGAAATTGGTACGTTAAATTAAACTACAGCATTTTTGTCACACTAGAAGAGAAGAAAGCTAATGGGACAGTCCTGTTGAAGGAGGACCACGATAAATTCGTAAAAACTGGTGGACTCATACACGGTGTAAAGCAGCCTTGCATACAGGTAGGCTATTTTATTGAAGCGGCAATTAATGTTGAAAACGTGCTACAAAGTGCAGATTTTTCTAGCATACCACTTTTTAATTTAAACAGGTGCAAATGGAGAAAAAACACTGTACGACCAAGTTTCTTCAAGTGCAGGCACAACCGAACATAGCCGAAGGTGTACCATACACTTCGCTAACTAATCTACAGAAATTCGATCCTAAAGCCGTAAATCAGCTTTCTCAAACAGTGACTTCAAAAAACTTTAAAACCGTCGTAGAAAATTCGCCATGCCTCGCTCTACAGGCACAACCAAATGCAAGACCAAAGCGACTCGGGAAGAAAATCCGCAAAAGAAGAAACAGATCGGACAAAAAATCCATCATCAATTTCCAGTCAAGTAAATGCGAATAAAAGTCCCGGCATTTTCGTCGTCGATAAAAACGTGGAAGATCGAAAACATTCCCATAGAGGGCGTTTTTTTCTACAGTTTTTATAATAACGTGTACATACAATTCAAAGGTAATATTTTTAATAATATTAAGTTTATGAATTATACAAAAGGAAAAGCAGAATGAATAGCATTTTATAATAAAAATATTTTCCACCGAATAATCAATCAGCGTTTTTTCTTATGGTTAACCTCCAGGATGCTTAGATACCGTCCACGGGTCATTTCTTTGGCTAGAAATAAAACCAACAGCAATTTTCAAGTATTCGGTCGTCATTATCGAGAAATTTGATGAAGGTTTGCAAACCAACCTTCTTCCAGTCCTAGCTGGTAGGCCAGGTTTTGAAGCTTCCGCACTTCTTCTATCAAATTGGAAGCCGTCAAACTACCAAACTCTGAAAATAAGATATAATCCGGTAAGTGCTACTGGATTGACAGCAAGCGAATAAGTTGCTCTTGCTCGCCACATATATGTCACTAACCTTGAAGCAAGTTCATGTCTTCCTGATTCAAGTTTTGCAGCCATTTTGGCTGTGGACTATCGTTAGCTGGTGGCTGTTTGGAAAGCATTAAAAACATAATTATAAGATCAAATAACTACACACAAATATTTTAAATATCTAACTTTAAACACAACTTTTAATTAAAATATGTGACTGTCCTGAATGGCATGATTAATGTAAATGTTGTGAATGATAAACTCCATCTAAGGCCAAATATTTACCACGATGTTGTAGAATTTCGTTTTGTCGTACAATCGTTAACATTTCAGAGCAGAACAATTTTTCTATTTTAAGGTTTCGTTTTAAAGTTAGTTTTTAGTTAAATTTTGTGGTAGAGAACGCCACACAGCCATGTGTAGAGGACCTCCTGCAATAAGGCTATGCTTGTATTCTGATATTTAAATTAATGAGCTGGAATCTAGTAATTACCGGTTGTATAGCAGCAAAATCCGACAGTCCTGGTACTTCAACAGTAAACGAGAAAAAAATGATTAAACTTGAACAATCAAGCAGTTATCACGTACATGTACATGCATCATATAACAGGATGCATTTCGCAATCAAACATTTTTAGACTTTATTGATAGCTCATAAAATTGATATACCATTGGAATTTAAACAAATAGCTTCATAAAGATGAGATATTGCCTGTATATAATTCAAAGCAATGTTTGTTTATACTCACGTTGCTCAGGCCACATATCTGGAGATGACCTATCCAGTTTTTCTAGGCTTAGCAACGACTGCTCTAGATCTATCAGAAAAAGAAATCTTAACAACATGGATTGTGTACTATCCTTTGGTATTTAATACCCGAAATAACGTTGTGAAAATAATGTTGCCACAAAAATTTATATTAAAGTTTTAACTTACCCGCATTAGGAGAGGAATCCATGATGACTAACGTCCACAAGAAAATCGAATCACTAGGGGGCAGCAGTAGTCAATGACGTCTTAGCCGACCATAGTTCCTGCCGTCATAAAGTAAGCCGACGTTCGATGATGAACAAATATATCCATGCTAAAACTTAAAAACATAGTAGTATATGTTGTAGCTAAAAGAGCGCTTCCCGACTGTTTTTTTTTAATTTTTTTACGCCGTAAAGCGATTTATAAGTAAAACTTGTAATTTGACTTGTGTTGTGTCGGCTTACTAGATGTCGAGTTGTAGCTTACTTCAGCTTACATCTTGGCGACATTTTTGTTTTAAATGTTATTGGAACATGTGCTTTTCCTGTTGTTTTGTGCTAACCTATGCTATCTTTTTATTTAAAAATTCACGGGTATAATGTCTGAAGACAAGGCTAGCAAGAAAATGAAAGTGCCAGACAAAGGTAGGGATGAATGACTTTTTAATTGGCGTGAACTTTAACCTTGAAAATGTTCTGCTTTTTCATCCATAGAAACAGCAAATGAGAGCCAGGAAATACCTGATATAATACCTGTTCTTGCCGATGCCTACACGGCTCCATTGCAATTATGTAAGAGAAACTATCTAGCAAGGGTATTGTGATAGTAATAAGCATCTTCAAAGCGTCCATGGAATGTCAAAGATGTAGTATGTGGTCATCCAGAAAGAACGTCCAGCTAGTGTCATTTCGTCAGATATTATTGCCCCATATCCTCCCCGTTTGGACGTACCAGATCCCGGCACATGTTTATGTTTGACAATCTTTCTTTTTACCTTTTTATCGAGATAATTTGTTTTGATATATCCAGTTTGTATGATTGATTTTTGTCAATATTTTGTCAAAAGGCAAAAAAAAAGAGTCTATAATTATAGGCTAATATTCAAAACGTAAATAATTGAGTTGTTGGACAAAAAAATAACAATTTTTTTGATATTTTGCAGTAGATGTTTATGTCACGGACATATTGCTGAAACGCGAGACTTCACGACTAGTTTGGTAAGGAAGAACCAGGTTTAATACATTAGGTGTCGTCAAATAGGAGGTCTTATAGCATTGTCGTCAATGTAATGTCATACGAGTGGAACTCTTTTTTTTCAGCGAGTTAAGCGCGACATTCCCGCTGCCAAATTTACAGCACATAAAACGTGTGAAGGCTCCTGATAAACCAGGTAAACATGCAATGCTGAATTTGTTATGCGAGATTTTCATTCGGGATTAGTTTCATATGCTCGTGTTTTATCTTTTTAGAAGGCAACCTACAAATTATCGTAGCCACATTAGACTCTGTATCGCACTTGACACACGGCGATGTAAACGTCAGCATAGAATCGCTATTCGGGGAAAGTTCTCGCTTGGCAAACACAAACGGTTTGAACAGTATGTGCACTTTGGTCAAGGTGCCGTCAGGACCACCGCTCACAAGACAACAGTACGAAGAGTCGAAAGAGATTTGGCCTTGCTTATTTCACGAGGACAAATGGTATATTGTCGCTTTAAATCTCCCTTGATCACGACTTATTTCATTGAAAACCGCAGCAAAGTTTGTATTTTTTTACAGGGTAACAGCTGCTTTAAACGGCACTCTGTGGACCTCTGATGAGGCAACGTTTATCAGGGAATGTATTCAGAAATCCAGAAATTTTGCGAATCAAGATCTGCTGTTTAACAAGGTATACATTTATAGCAGATTTCTAGAACTCATTCTTAGATAGTCTTGCAAGGCATTAAACACCATGATATTATTGCAGCGGTCTACTGGAGCTGTAATTGTTGATCCAACTACAAACTCAATACTTGCCGTAGCAAATGATAAAAGCGGTGATCATCCCTTGAAACATGCTGTCATGATCTGTATTGATCTAGTTGCCAAAAGTCAAGGCGGTGGTACTTGGGATTTAAATGGTAAGCATTTATTGTGGATCTCGATTGCCTTATATATTTGTATGGAAAGCAAGCCTTCCATTTTATGCCTCTTTGCTTCTTAGAATTTTTTCATGCTACGGCTCAGCCTGCACTTAATAAAAATTGTGATAAGAAGGAAGGCCCTTATTTGTGCACCGGCTACGACCTGTACACCAACAAAGAACCATGTGTTATGTAAGAGAGAAATCTACCATTTTCATTGACAGTCTCCACCTGCAGTCTTTTTAAATACTACTTTTCGTGTAGGTGCTCAATGGCTTTAGTGCATTCAAGAATTGGCCGAGTCTTCTATGGATGCGAGAGTGCTAGCGGGGCCCTGGGCACTGCTTACAAAATCCACGCTCAGAAGGGTTTAAATCATCATTTCCAAGTGTTCAAGGTTGCTTTGAAATCGGAATGCCCTGAATTGATGCCCGGTTGACTTCTTATTGGCTGATCGCCAGGTAAGTCAAACAAGTCTTTACTTTCAAGGGATTTAATAGTAAATTTCAAGTAGGCTATTCTTAAAATACCATATTTATTCGAGTACGAGGCTCCGTCAAGTAATGGGGTAAAGGTTCGGTAATGCAAACCACACGATAAAAAAGTAATCTTAAGTTACAATTGAACCCATTTTCGGCAAGAACAATTATTACAACTGTTTCAACAGCTTACCTCATTATTTGCTGCTTTTTCACAAATATAAACATAATTTTTTGGCACGATAAAGGTGTACACATCGATAGCGGCTGGATGGCCAGATGTTGCGTATCGTCAGGAGCGAGCGTAGCAAAGCCGACATGGTTGGCTTAGTGGAAATGCTTAGCTCCTTGATTTCGGGAGACCGGGTTCGAACCCCGGTTTAATATCCTGGTTGTGGTTTTTTGTGGTTTCTCACAATCTCCCTTAATCGCCTAAATAGGCACGTAAAGGCGAATGCCGGGATAGTTCCCCAAAAAGCGGCCACGACCGTATATTCTTCCCATTAAAAATTCTGGCACTTTGCTCCCTGCTACATGGCATACTACATGCTGACTGCAGGGTAAGGAATTGAATTGAAAGCAAACAATGAATTAAGCGGCATAGGGGCAAAGCGAAATATACAAATAAAATAAAATAACTAAATTAATTAAATAAGAAAATTAATGTACTACTAAAGCAAGCTTGTAATAGTTCATTGTGCTGAAAATAGGCCCATTTCCAACTCTAGATTAGTTTTTATCGTTTGGGTCGCTGTACCAAACCCATGCCTGTAATGGCCCCCCAGACTTTTAGTCTTAAGATATTCGAGGCAATGATCAATCATGTATGCAAGTGTGCGCGTAAGTGATCATACTGCAGAAAATCCAATCCAACAGCTTGGTAATAGCAAGTTAGCAAACTGAGTAACTTTTTCATGCATTATATTACACAATATAAGAATCGCTGGAAATCTGTTGAAGTTGAACCGTTATAATTTCAACAGTATAGGCCAGGGGTCGGCAACCTTTTGAGACGGAAGAGCCAAAAGTGATAATTTACAAAATTTCTCAGTTTTTAAAGAGCCACTTTTTGTATTATGGTGTATTATGGTATATACACAACGTGACATCGAAAGAGCCCCAGGTTGCCGACCCCTGGTATAGGCCTATGTTTAAAATAGCCTATGGTATGCCATTACTCAGTGGATATTTTACAGTATTCATTTATAGAGGGTGTACGAGTACTAAATATTTGTGGCTATTTTCATATATGGTTCACATTTTCCCACCTTGCTTGTAAGGTAAAAATATGTAAAAATGGTGGCTCGTTATGGTAGCTTCACTGTAAGCGCAGAAACATTCAATTCTAAAGTGGATCCAGTTGTATTGTTTAGTTTTGAATCTTTTTACTTGTTTGATTTCAAACCTTTTTAAATAGAAAAAGAAAGCAAGTGCGAGAGGTTATATTGTGGCGAGTCAAATGAAGAATTCCATTATAAGCTTCCATGCATTTATATAGAAAATGTTGATCATGCATGTTGAACTGGAAAATTGGGTTTTAGGGCAAAAAGGTCATCAGTTACCCACTGTTTGAAAGAATGAGCCATTGATGACAGGCATGCAAAATAATATCTACAATTCACATTCGTTTATTTTGACAAGTTGGTGGATGCAACTTTTTTTTGCAAATCGGACGTCAAGATATATCCGAAATGTTTATGATCGCTAGCCAACTTGTACGGCCCATTACAAGTATTCATTGAATATAAGGAAAATCTATATTTCCTAAAGGAAAGAGAAAAACATCAATATTTACCAAACATTTGATGACACCTGAGATGCGTGGCCAACGGGGATTTATATTAAATTTTGCGTATTCAGCTACGCTGGCGCTGTAAAGTAATGCCTGTTGTCTGTTTCATTCTTGAAATGTAAAGCCTGCATTTCGTGCTGAGAAGGGAATTCGTTTGAATTCATACGTGCTAAGAGAATATAAAGATGGATGGGCACGAGAGTAAACAGAAACTTAAATCCAAGAGATTTTCCTCTAAAATGAGAATTGGCGATACTCGGTATCATTTCAACTATCTGTCAGTGTACCTCTAGCCCATTTTTGAATGCTGTTTGTGAGAAGGATTTCATCTCCTACAATTTTGAGTCAGAAAAAGTCGAGTTACGATAAATGCGACATGATGAAATTGAGCAAGATTTTTGAAATTCGGTAATCCACGAAGCAAAATAGCACTTCACAGTTGAGATTTTTTACCTATGACATTACTTGTTTTACTTACTACAATAGTAAAATGATAAAATACTGGTGTCCTTTATAGAATAAATAACTTTTTTTTTTACTTGGAGTACCTTTATTAATTATATAATATATATAAAATTCCATCATCGTTTTGGAAACATTGAAAATTTGAGAACATTTTCCAGTAAGTTTGTAGTTTAAAGTGCTGGGAACATGGTCACTTTTACATATTTTTTTTGTCTGCAAAATTTCACATTCCGTAATTATGGCATTCCGCAGTAGAATATGGAGAATGGCTCAATAAATTCAACGCTTTTCGCATCTGAAAATAATGAAAAAAAATATCACAGTGATTAAAGTGCACCCAACAAGAAAAAAACAATTGTTGGCTTTCTTCCCCCATTCCGCAAATAATGTTGCAATTACACAAAAAATATGCAGCTTTCATTCTCAAGGTAATGAATTAGTTGGCCAAAAAAGGAATATCTATTATGATAGAAGTAATCGTTTGCTAAAGAAAAAAAAATCGTTTATGTTGCTATAATTGCATCTGGTAGAACTACTCCAAAAAAATCAGCGAAGCGTTAAATCTAAGCAATCAGTGCATTCCTTTTGGTAGTTGATGAATTGACTGGTGGAAATATGCCATTCTTAATTGGTGTGCTGAATTTTACGCTGAAATAGAGATTCAAGTTGCTTTCTTCGGCCAAGAGTTGGGCTAGCAAGATGCCCTCCTACTTATTGTCTAATTGCACAATGTAAGTATCCAAAGACTTAGTGGTGCACGTGATTGTGAAACCATTGATTCACAAAGTAATTTCTGTTTCTTAATGCTTTTGTGACCTTTTAAAAAAACTTTTCATGAAAACTTGCATCGGGTTTTTGTCATTTCTAAGATCCTGCCTCACACAAAAACAAGTGCTGCTTGCTACGTCATCATCAAAAATGTTCGTGGATAAAACTTTTATGGTAAAAGTTTGGAATCTAAACCCTGATTCACGTTTATACCGAGTGAGGATGAGGTGACAGCACGATCCAACTTTACTTCTGAAAGGGTAATTTGAATGGATGAAATCACGAGGCTTTAGTCTGCGCTTTCAGTTGCGAACGACAGTAGAGAGGAATAATATACTTTTTTCGGGATTTTCGTAACTCCCGCTGATCCATCTAGTAGATTGCATTCACAAATTTGTTCTGAACGAGCTGTATGGATTTGCACAGGTTTGTCCGGGGTTTATTCCAAAACGTCAAGCTTGGCCAGGATGCGCTGCCATCATTGTCGCCTCAATGTGATGGCAGGCAAAGATTGAAACCAAAGAAACTTATTCCACTTAAGGACTTCAGCGAGTATCCAATCACGCAACTCTGTCCTTTTTTCTATGTAACAAGAACATGTCATCATTTCACTTTTTACATCTGGCTAGTCAAGTATTTTTTTCTTCTTTTGAAATATATTTTTAAATATTGATGGATATGTTTTAAAAGTTAAAAACATTAATTAATTGGGTGTTGTCAAATTAGGAAAAGGAAGAAAATGCTATTTTTCTTTTCATTGGCAAATTGTTAACGCAATTGCAATACAATAGTGCACTTACACCGAGATCTTCACTGCAATGCACCACTGTACTGCTGCGTAGCTATCATTTGAAGTTTTCCTCTGTTCTTAATAATACATTATAGCAACTTTAAATAACCTCCAATGAAGACTAAAAGAGTTGATTTCATGTAAAAAGACCATTCTCTTCCGTTTCCTAATTTGACATTTTTTTCTGTTTATATTGGATAACAAGTTATAATATGGGTTTCCTTGAAAAAATGGTCCTAGGTAAAATTTAATAACATCAGTCGATTGAGCACACAGGACTTTCTTTTTAGCTGCATGAACATAATTTTCATAACTATAATAAGATTGCAGAAAAAAGTGAGGTTGCACTGACATACATGTATATTGTACAATATATCACCTAATTTCTTTTGGATGTATTTTGTTTTGCTTATTACAATTTCTTACGATATCTTTTGTGCACTGGTTATTTTTGGAGACAAAGTTTCCTAACTTGAAACGTTTGTTACTGTTTTATATATAAAAAGTATTAAGATGTTTAAAAACGTAATACATGTATATTCATAGTTGCACTTCTGCGATGAGTGTGTCAACATTTTTTAAAGATTGGGTTGTATATTCTTACACAAATTACATTATCAGTACTGTCTTACATTTTGCTTAAGTTCCTGTATTGCCATTTTTGCAAGCTTTTCTTTCTGTTATAATGGGTTGCATTCCCGTGTTAGTTGTTAGGTATACATGCACATGAATTACAAATTAAGACTAGTTTCCAATACGTGCTCGCATTACAGCTGGTTGTTATATCGTAATTTTCAGCTTCATATGCCAAGTGCCGATCATTGCTTTCCCAAATGCCATATTGCAACGTTTCCCGTACTAATTCCTCCTTTACGGGTGCACGGCATATATAGCAGTAATGATCTCCCATCCTTCACTAAATGGCCCTGGATGTCGGTCCATAAAATCCCTCTTAAATTCCGTGTAATTTCAATCTAGGCGTACACGGACTTGTTTTAATAGACACGAAAGAAAAATGACTCCAATCGTTTTTCATTTAAGTACCCCACTCCCTCTTCCTCCTCCACCATTGTCAAAAGGCGCTCTTGAGAGATGGGTTCCTTATGGATTTCTCGTTTTTATAGAGTTCCCGACATGTAATCGTGCAGAATGTCTTCAATCATCATCTTCCCTCACCCACAGGCCGGGTGGGACAGAAATGAAATCTCTGCGGTCCGGAAATTTTGAAAAAAGTAATGAAATTGCATTGCGCATATCAGCCATTCGGAAGCATTCAGTCACATGATGCTGTCACTGACACGTGTATGGATTGAACCACCTTATTGCCCTCAAAACGGCCTGCATCCTTATCAACATGGTGTTTTGTACACCAGTCTGCATGAATACATGTGCAAGCTGCTTTTGAGATATTTGGTGTGATAAGCAATTGTATCCTATGGTAAAAATTGGAACGATATTGCAATTTAACAAGCAGATTATGAATTGGTAGTTTTAATTTAATTTTCAGTAATTAGAACAAATCGACCTGCTGGAGGCTATCGTTTGAAAAATGTTGCTGTTTTCCCGATAATTTAAATGTCAATATTGACGAATCAAAATTGGAGCTTGAAACCCTGTTTCAGGCATGAGTTCTAGCATGTTGGTTTGGTTTGGTATAGTTGGTACATTTTTCAAAAGTATTTTATTTTTTTCATTTAGTCTGCAGTATTTAAAGAGATTTGCAACACTAACAAGTGCTTTTTACCCTAAAGGTAGGGGTTCGTTGGCGCGACTGGAGCGACTGGCGACCGCGATATGACGTCAGAAATATCGCTAGTCGCC
>JAQGCC010003773.1:0-14546 GCA_034698905.1 Xestoiulus laeticollis
AAAGAAAATGGCGGCAAAAATACGGCTCCTGATTGGCTGAACCATTTGGAGTCTGGCAGATGCCAGACAAAAATCGCCCAAGGGGCGATTGCCTGGTTAAGACTGGCAGACCTAAAATCTGCCAGACTACTTGCATTCACACGGCCAGATTTCACTGAGAGACAGTTGGTGTTGGGAATCTGGCAGACAAAAATCTATTATGTCTGCCAGATTCCCAACACTCTGGTCATGCGAATGTGAGTAGTCTGGTAGATTTTATGTTTATACCAGTCTCAACCAGGCAATCGCCCCTTGCGCAATTTTTGGCAGTCATCTGTAAGACTTCAAATGGTTAAGCCAATCAGGAGCTGTATTTTTGCTGCTATTTTCTTTCTCCCTCCAGCACTAGCAGACTACAGCTGAAGATGAGTGTTCCTATTGGCTACAAGTTGAAGCTATGCCATCTATGGAACAGGATTGGAACTATGCTCCCCAATAAAAGTTGGAAAGTTTGCCAGACAACATGAATGCATGTGTTTGCCATACAAATCTTCCAGACAGTTGATGTTGGGAATCTGGCAGACATAAATCTGACCATGTGAACGCACCCACATTCACACGGCCAGCTTTCACTGCCAGACAGTTGGTGTTGGGAATCTGGCAGACATAAATCTGACCATGTGAATGTACCTTTACAGAAATTCCTTGGAGGTCTTTTTGAATCGCCATCAATGGCAGAAATGTGGCTTTGCTCCAAAACCATAGTTTTGTCAATGCGATTGATATTTCATGTTGATTGTAATAACTTTATGACCTTCACTTGTATGTGCGTATGTATGTGGTCGAGTTAATTTGTACTTCAAAAACTTTTGAATTAATCACCCGATTGCTCTCAAATTTGTCAAGAGTACTATTCAGCAACCCAGAAAAAATATAGGGGGTTTATGATAAGAATAATATTAACCTTTCCCAATACTAGCTTATTTTATACTCATAATCATGCAAGACTGCCGACAAAACGTTATGTGTACGAGCATATGTCTTAAAACCAGGCTTTTGATGAAATCTTTTAATCATATGTAATTTAATTTAAGCAATTGGGACAGTGCTTCCAACCAATTTAATAAATGTCAAGATTGTAATATAAAAAAACTCGATGAATTTCATCCATCACAATGTTCCATATCAAAATAGGTTATCACAGATGATAGACATTCGTTTGAATATTACATGAGTTGCCATTTGATTCAAATTTAACCCTAAAATGCAAATTTCAGCCATTTTTAATTTTAAAATTACCTAGCTGTATTAATGGATTCCCTTAACGATGTAATTAATTCACTAATGCACCCGATTTCACACTATAGTTCTAAGTTGGTGTAATTGCAAAACTTCCACTGTTAAACAATTTTGTTTCAATCATGAAAAGTTTTATTATCAAAATAATAACGTTGTCATTTCTCTGCTAAATGATGCTTTCAGTTTTTTACCCTCGCTGAAACGAGTATCGTAATTAAACGGCTTTATCAAAAGTGCAATTAAATGATTTTGGGGAAAGTCAAGTTTGACTTGAAATCATTCAGGTTCAATGGTGCTGTTTCACCGACACTAATTAATAAAAAATAATATAAAAAATAATAAGATACTGGAATGATGATTGCATGTACATACAGTCGGCTCTCGATATAACGAACAAAGAAGAAATGCTGGGGCAAAACACTATAGCATTTCAGTCGCTAAAAACTGCTACAGGTGTCGTATAAAAAATTACTGAAGCCGCATATATAGGAGCGAAATAAATGTGTAAAAACAGACCTCTCGGTATATAACGAACGCTTGATATAACGAACTGGACCCGAACGTCTGTTAGCTTACCTCACATGTATTAGTTTCTCATTATAACGAATGTTCTGTATAACGAACCGTGCGATATAGCGGACTGGGCCCTGCCAAAGCTAGTGCCTATAATTTATGTACATGTATATTAATCTCTCGGTATAACGAACCGCTAGATATAACGAACAGAGTGGCTGGTCCCGACCAAAATGCCTATACCTCACATGTAAATGTATATTAGCTTCTCAGTATAACGAACGTTTAAGCTTCTCAGTATAACGAACGTTTATTGCAACGAACCGCTCGATATAATGAACTGTTTCCGACCAAAATGCCTACACCTATCATATCCTCTCAGTATAATGAACGTTCTGTATAACGAACCATTCGATATAGCAGGTTGGCCTCGGCCAAAATGCTTATTACCTCTTATGCATTTAGCGATCAATATAACCAACGTTATGCTCGCTCGATATAACGAACTGAGTTACTGGTCCGGAGCAAAATTCTAATGCCTCTCTTATAGACCCCTATTATCCCCTCATATAACGGGCCGCTCGATACAGCGAACGGTTAAGCCGGTCACTTCACTATCCCACAATACTAACTGGATTTATAACGAACGGCAATCTGATGTGTAAAAACAGACCTCAGCTGGGTATAACGAACGAACATCCAATCCCCTTGGCGTTCGTTATATCGAGAGTCGAGCTTTTAATAGTGATATCGTGTTCTACCCTTGCATTCATGCATATTGTCCCTCATCTCCAAATACCTGTAGAATTTTGAGGTAAACTTAGATGTACACTTTGAGGGTATGTGTGCCATGACGTCACGTACCAGGTGAGAAGGTAAACCGGGTGCCCCTCCCCCCTCCTTCAGGTACAGGTACTCCCCTTGTGGTACAGGTGAGAGGCATGCGTCTGGGCATGCGCCAAAAACCTCTAGCAACTTCATATACCTGTTTCAATCCAGACACAGCAACAAACGAGGTCGGGAATTTAAGCAGGACGGACGTTTGGTTTTCGGTCATCCCCTTAATATCACCCCATATCACCGCTTGACCACCTGACTGACCATGGCCGGACTATGCTAATGGCCACTCTACCCCCCTCTATAGGAAATACCAGAGGTCTTTTGAAGTGAACAAACCACGTTTCTTCATTCATTGGATATCAACCGTTACCGAAAACCCTGTTTTTTTTGGAGGTTTTTAAGTATTCTTGAAGACAAAACCCCTTTTTTTACCCCCCTAAGGATTTCAAACCCTTTTACTCACAATGTCCAGCGCAGGAATAATTCAGCGGTTTTTCACCAACAAATGGATCATTTTATTTATCCTGAAAATATGTTTACATCTTGGAGCAACAGGTAATGGACCATTTCAATTTTTTTTATACTATAATGTCAATACCCGCAACGGTAAAATATTTTTAATGATAGTCACGTATCAAGGAAGGAAATACATTTATTTGTATAGAAATGCTGAAAGTGAATTTGAAAATATTCAAATTGCAGTGGAATTCGCTTATAACGATGCCGGATATAGCTGATATTCAGGGTATAACGATTCAGAGCAATGTGTTTGGTTGTATGGTCTACTATCTTACGTTAATTCGCAGACTTTGATGTCGGATATAACGATAATCAGGACATAGCGATCCCATTTTGAAACGAAATATAATCCTTTCATTCGCCTATAACGATTTTCTGAGATTTTCCCCTTATAAAAATACCCCTTTAAAGGAACCTTAATTAAAAGTTGTTTCGTTAGTAAAATAGTAAAAAAATTATCATTACCATTTTAAAGTACCCCTTTAAAGGAACCTTAAAAGTTGTTTCATAATAAAAAAAATATAATAACATTTCAGATAAAAATACAACACAACTTTAATATTGCAAATTATTTTTGTCATTACATTACGTGTATAATTACACGTAGATGCACTTGGAAAATTCCCATAGAAAATGGGAATTCCCCTTTAAAGCAGAATTTTCAAATGCATATACGTGTAATTTTACCCATTTTCTATGGGAATTTTTGAAAGTGCATATGAACCTTTAAAGGAATCTTCAAAGGGGAAAAAATTGATTTACGTGTATTTATCAAATGTTTAATAATATATGTATAATATATATAATAATAATGTATACATTACTATTGTTATTACATGTGCGTTTTATTTTTCATAAATAAAGATACAATGAAGTTCGGATATAACGATCTGATTTTTTAGGCCCCTTGAAGATCGTTATAAGCGAATTCAACTGTATGTTTAATTTCTGATAATGTATATCCATTTTTTCCGTGCATGTCACTTTTCAAATACATGTACATGTACGTGTACATTAAATTGTATATCTTTTTCCACGTGTGTATCTTGTTTAGTTGCTATTATTAAAATTATCACTTTTACAAATGTTTCCCTACAAAAAATGAAAAATTTAATTTTTTTAAAATTATTTTCATGTTTAATCTTACGGTTTTTTAAGTTTTTAAAACACTGTTGGTTCAGGTGTTTTAGAAAAAACATAAATGAAAAATGTTAGTAGTATAGCATGTACTTAAAAATGTCAGGTTGGAAAACGTAGACGATTAAATATAGGTTGAAACATTTCACTTTCAGTGAAAATAGTCCATTAATTGTCATTTAATAATTGTTGGTTATACTCTAATCGTAGTTTGGTACAACCCACCATGGCGTTTAAATGTTATTATTTCACGCAATGTTGAGATTTTTCATGAGATTTCAAGAGTATAATGTCCTTGGACACTGAAATCGAAACCATGTGAAAACTATGATGCTTTTTTTATTAAAAAAAAGTAATTGGTTTATGAAATTGCAGGCTGCATTTCGTGCACTATTTTAAGTAATATAGACCAATAAAAATGAAGGTTTAAACAGGGTCATAAAACCCTTTTCTACTTTTTATAAATAATACGAATATGTTAAAAAATACATGTTCGTATTCATAAAAATATATATTTGTTTACACTTAACATTGAACATTTAATGTAGGGTTCATGACCCTATTAAGTCCACACACTCTTGTTTCAACTCGTAACCAAAGTGCTATAATTATCCTTAATTAAAACTGTCTTTTCATTATGTATATAACTTCCTTTAATTAATGATGTATTGTTTATAATAAGCGTCTAGTTTATAAATATTATATTTAAGATGTATCTTAATACATTCTATAAAACTACATAAAGTAATACAAGTTGTCATGTCTTAGAAAAAAGTTTGCAAAAGTTGGCCCGCGAGCCACTTTTGGCCCACGAAGCCTTTTGTTATAGACAACTTAGTAAAAAATAGTTTAAAAAAAATTGAAATGTGTGTGATCTGTTATTTACTGTAAACTTGACAAACATGTTATACAATGTATATAAATAAATAATTTTTAAATTCAAAATAGTTGAAAAAAATAATATTTTTAAAAATGCTTTTAAATTACAGTTCATTTTGATATAAAAAATTATAATTTTACATTTTTGTCCATCGTCCGCTAAGTTAAAATATCCGTTTGAAATTTATGTGGTCAGCCTATTTTTTATACTCATTAAAAATTGCGGAAGTTCAGCAGAATAGGAATCTTGCTTCTAGCATCATGAATAGTAATTCTAGTATACCTGGTAATAATAGTAATAATATGTTAATAATAAATGTAAAATATTTTTTAAACCAAAATATTTCTGTAATTTAAGTCCATGGTATATAGAAAATGGATTAATTGCGTGACTTCGCCGAATTTAAAGATTTTTGCAAACCAGAAATAAAAATGAAGGAATATATAGCATCCTGAATGACAATTTGTAAAATCATGACTATTAAGCACTATCTTTTCATTAACATAATGATAATATGTTAATACATGATTGATAAATAGACATAATTCTTAGTACGTGACCATAGTGATGGCATTCCCTTATCGTTTAATGCTAAACTGTATAATTAGTATAAAAATAATGGGATATTTTTTGGATGACTAGTGACTTCTGTTCATGATTGTTATGTGGTCAGCTCATCAGATGACCTCTGGCAGCCCTATCATTTTTTTATTATCTCGCATGCAGGTCAAATTTAATACTCGTTATAAAAATATAAGATGAACAATGAAGGTGCAATACTCGTACATTTATGCATTGTAGTTTTTTTTTATCTATTTTTCACAACGCCTTTATAAAACATCGTCATAAACTTTCTTAATTTTCACGACCTACTTTAAATTTTGAATAATACGACTACGTGAATTATATATTTAGGACAATGCCGAAACTTTTATCCCTATATAGTTTTCATCTAAAGTTGTAAACCAACCCCTCACACTCTTGAAACTGGTCCTGTCATTTTTTATCTTTATGAAATTGTTATACATATAGTTTGAAAAAAATGAGAGCTTATTCACGATTTATAAGGATTTTAAGTTATATTTGAAAATGAGGATTAAAGGTTATATTGTACGTGTCTATACGCAGGTTGAATACTTTGAGGGGTACATGCATGTGAACGAAGGTAATAATTATATACTTAATCTTTTAATACAAACTTACATGTGCATTTTATCTAAATTTTATGCTAAATGCTTTTGGTTTAATTTTTTTTAAATATCAAAATTAGTGAGTATTTAGTAAAATTAAGCTGAGTAATTTGTTTTACTTTCAAATAGTATAAATGTATGCCAAATATTGTTTTCAAAAAGGCTTTTAAAATTAATTTGCCCAAGTCACGATATATATCTTAGACGAAATAAAAATGAAAGTTCTGTCAAGTTCTTAACACTATATTTTATAGATTATGTTATTATATCTCTAAATTTCTAAGTTTATTATTTTGTCCAGTAATACACATTTATATATTACATGGGACACAATAAAATATAGATTTTAATATATAGTCGAAATACACAGGTTAAAATTCAATTGTAGATTTCTAAGTGCATGTTGCATTATGGGTACCCTTGTTAAATTGAAAGTATATACTTGACAAAGCAAATAAAGTGCACTTTTTTCGAACAACTTAGTATACCCCTTGTCAAAATCTTAAGTGTACTTGGTATATTTTTCTGACTATTAATTTGTCCAAAAAAAGTACCCCTAGTATACTATAAACTGAAAATCAAGTATACTTTTCCTAGTATACATTATACTGTAAAGTGTACTTAGAAGTATACGAAAGTATACTATAAAGTATAAAAAAGTGCATGCACTTAGTATACTTTACCAAGTATACTTTCATTTTGACTAGGAACTTTATACTAGTATACTTTCATATACTTCTAAGTACACTTTACAATAAAATATATACTATGAAAAGTATACTTAATTTTCAGTAGTCAAAAAAAGTATAAAATTTAGTATTCAGAAAATTTAAACTAAATACACATTTGATTTTGACAAGGGTACAAAAACAGCATGATTTACCCTTAATGCACCATATGCGAGAATGGGGAAGGGGTGATATTGCATTTTTATGAAACGTACACGGTTCATCCACTTAGGCGGCCATATTGTGAGTAAAAGTGAGTATAAAATGAGCAAGTATGGGTAAGGGTTAAAGTTTTGTGGATAGCGAATCCAACTATATTTTTTCTGGGTGGATGAACAGTATTGGTAGAAAATTTAGGAGCAATCAAATGAGTGGATCAAAAGTTTTTCCAGAACAAACATAACCACATACACACCCACATACTTTTCTTCTTTATATAGATGAGTTGTGTGTCTCTATATAAATGCTCAAAATATAATTGAATAATTTACATGATCAACAAATGTTTAATACATTTTTTAACTTGGCGTGTATGAGTGTATTTAAGAAAAAAAGATGTATAAAATCATGTAGAAACATGTTTTAACATCCACATTTTTAAAATAATATTCTCATCAGGAAATTTGTTCCCAAAACCATGATTTCAACGTGTTTTTAGCATGTCAAACATGTTTTTTTTACAAGTGTTTGTGATGTATGAGTGACCCTTATCACGGTTTTGATGAGCAATTACATTTAACTGGAGTTTAGTGTAATCAAATCAAATAATACGGAAATCAACAGATCTGCTTTTGTTCTCATGTCAAAGTATACTGTATAAGATTTTACAAGGCCTTTAAACCCTATAATCACGGTTGAAAGTGGCAATATTGAAAACCCAACAGGCGTGCACAAAATGAAAAAAAAAATCACAAAAAAACATGAAAAGTTCAACTAGAAGTGAACCAAAACTGTTGTTTGATGGGCTCATTAACTGAAAATAATTCCCAATTAATGCATCGCTCGTTAGGCCTATAGCACAAATTAAATATTAGGCCCATATTATATGGAAAAAAAGTTTAAAAAATGCTATAAGTTGATAACGAGAGCAATAAAGCAATGAGGAAATTAAAAATTTAGTCAAAATATCGTGTTTATGAATTAAAAAGGAAAGAGTTAAAAAGGAAAATGTGTTCAGGGGTCATCCACACGTAAAAATCTACTGAATTAAACCTACTTACACCCAATTAAAACCCTTTTTTGTGCAATTTTTTGTTGCTGATGAACTTGTGGCAGACAGAGAGGAAATGGCAATGCACTGAAATTATTTTCGCTAATTATCATATGAGAAAAATTTAATTTTATTCATGAATTCCGTGTACATTTTCAACTTTTCAAGAGCAGTGAAAACGGTATAAAAATTACATAAAATTTAATTTGAAAAAACGGTGACATCCGTGTTGATTTAATAAGGGAAATGTGAAAATGTTGCCATTTCGTGTTTTTTAATTATATTTATATTAATTTAAACTACAAAACTTTTAATATATTTCAAAACTGAGACAAATTAAGACATGCCTACTTTTTTACAGTTTTTGTGTCTGTCCATAAGACCAATTCTTGGATAAGTGCCTTAAGTAAAACATAGTGAGGCATGTATTGTGGAGAATCTTTTCAAGATCAGATTTTCATCTTTCCTGAAGATTTGTACATCAAAATCAACGTGTTAAGCTTTGAAGAATTCATGCTTGTGGCGATGCCTCACTATAGGGAGAATGTTGAAGAATTATTGTCCAGAATTATTTTTGAAAGCAAACACGTAGACGTCCATGCAGCCGTACATTGTGAGGCATCGCTTCGAGGAATGAAGCACGCTTGATTCCCATGCTCCACCATGTCAGAGCCAATCGAAACCAAAGTGATTGATTCGAAGAACTCATTTCAGAATGATTCCTAAATATTCGTAGAATTCATTTCAGAATTATTCCTAAAGATTCGAAGAATTCATTTCAGAATCATTCCAGAATATTCCTAAAGATTCGAAGAATTCATTTCAGAATCATTCCAGAATGATTCCTAAAGATTCGAAGAATTCATTTCCGAATCATTCCAGAATGATTCCTAAAGATTCTTAAATGAATTCTTCGGATAAAACACGTTGGTTTCGATGGGCACTAACATGGTGGAGCATTAGAATAAAACATGTTTGATTCCGGGAATGAATCAAGCATCATGAATATTTCTCCAACATGTAAGTACCTTAAGACTAAAACCTACCCATAATCTGGTAGTTTCGGGTTAGATTCAAGATGATTTTTTTAATATTTTAAGTCTCAAATTGACCCTTTTAGAAAACTAAAGTACTTCCTAGTTCGCTGCTCTATAGAAGTATTATAATACCAAAATCTTTTACTTGATTTATTGTTGTAAAAATCAGCTGATTTTAGCTGAATTTCATCGTGGTGAAAGGGACTCACTTTCCACCTCTTTTTTTAAAAAAACTTTCGATGGTGATTAATTCCAAACCACCTCAAGCACCATTTTGTGCAACCTACACAAAAATCCCAAACTGGTTGCATGCCTAGATTTTTGGGCGATAGTTATAAGGAAAAGGACGTTAAGTGATTACAAATGGCGGCGAGTGGGCGAAATGCGGATTTCGTCCACCCAAAACGACATTTTCACTGAAACGAGGCCATTTATGTACATTTTTAGGTTTTGTTCCCAGTGGTACTACATCCTAGTTGTAGGTGCATTTTAATGGCACTTTTTATGCATTTTTTTTGCAACAAAATTGCAAAAAAATGGTTCAAATTTACGGAAATGATTTACTTAGAAAGGAAATTTCGGGTTAGAACACTAGTTTTTTTTTTCATCTAATTGGAGCATTTTGAATTGTAATTTGGTTGGAAAACGTTTCCTGTTCTTCTGCCTTCTTTTATTGTAAATATAAGTTGAGCATGAGCTCTTTATCAGTACGAAATGCATTAACTCCGAAAGCTCTCGATATAACGAACGGCGTTTATCAGCATACGATTCTATACGAAATGTATTTGCTCTGAAAGCTCTCGATATAACGAACGACGTTTATCAGCATATACAATTCTATACGAAATGCATTTGCCCCGAAAGCTCTCGATATAACGAACGACGGTTATCAGTATACGCTTTTATACAAAATACATTGGCTCCGAAAGCTCTCGATATAACGAACGACGTTTATCAGCATACGATGCTATACGAAATGCATTTGCTCCGAAAGCTCTCGATATAACAAACGACGCTTATCAGTATACGATGCTATACGAAATGCATTTGCTCCGAATATAAAGTATATGCAGTCGGGCTCTCAATATAACGAACGCCGAGGGGATGGGACATTCGTATGTTATATCGAGCGTTCGTTATACCGAGAGATCCGTTTTTACACCGGCAATACACCGGTACACACAATTTTTGTAAATGCTGGAGAGAGAATGCGCACTAAAGCTACTTCTGCAGTATTTTGAGTACCCCTTAAATATCCGTTAGAATGTCTTAAGATATTAACTTTTAAAAACCAATCCTTAAAATCATTGAAAATAGGATCTTATATACATGTATATCTTATATATGAGACAACAGGATGTTATTTGTCTCTGACCTAAGACATCGAATTGCTGTTCGTTATAAACAGTCATTTAATATTGTGGGATAGTGAAGAGAACAGCCGAACCGTTAATAGTTATACTGAGAGGCTAATATGTGAGAGGTACTGGCATTATGGTCGCTGTTCGTTATATCGAGAGCCGACTATTTCAACCAGTTTGTCTGGTCTGCTTATTTTAAGTGGGGGCACTATACTGGAAATTCGAGTTGTTTTAGCACCTTGACGAGACGTATTTGCAAATATTTGCGTGGGTCTTAATGTCGGAAACGTTCAACCCTAGCCGTCTATGACGTCATTAGTATAATGACATTGCACAGAACGTTATTAGTCATTCCGTGAATTATGTCCTTAATTCTCTCCGCCCCCCTTAAATCAGGTGTGACGATGGCATTTAACACATGTTTATGACAAGTGGATGAAATGTGTGACCACGACGAATTTAAAGAGGATGAAAAGCAGATTTTTGCAAACCAGAAATAAAAATGAATCGCATTTACATGAAGCGCCGTTGCGATATGACCACTGATCACGTGATGCGGGAATTCAGCTGGGGACATTTAGATTGTAAATAAAGGCCGTCCATAAATGACGTCACACACTAAGAGAATGGGAGACACACATTTGTAACGAGGGGGAAGGGGGGTGATTTAAGAACTGGAATGTCATATTTGAGGGGGTTTACTTTTTGTGACCAAGTGTGACATGGGGGAGAGGGATGGGAAGCAAAAATCTGCCAAAAATCGCGTGACATCATTTATGGACAGCCCCACATCAGCCATGTAAGAACACAGAATTCGTGATAAACTTAAGGTAAGTATAAACTTACCTGCCTAAGTAACCTTCGATTTGCAACCTCGAACTTTTCCTTAAAAGTAGTTTTTACTGAAAATTAGGTCAATTGTATTTTTGACTGTCTGGACGCTATTTAAGTACATTATATATTGTATGTCCCTCGTGGGCCAACTAATTAAATTCTAATTAACCCACTGCTAGTTAAAATAAAATGTCTAGTTTAATATGTCACGCAATATTTTCTTTTTCTTTGTTTGACTTGGAAATTTTTGTCTTAGATGAAATCAAAATTGGACAACTTGTTTCAATTGCTTTGCATGTGCACATGCTTGAGTGACGTCATTTCAGAGGATTGATATGTTCTCAACTTCCTCTTTCGTATTTTGGCGTGGCTGAAATGTATAAGCTGAATGCCCACAGTCATATGCCTTTTAAGATGCATTGCATTCACTTTTACTTCTAGTTAGCAAAAATCTGGTTATAGCCTTCTGATAAATTTGGCGAGGTCACGCATTTTAACCACATGGAACTCATGCATCTACCCGTTTGTTTCAATTGGTTTGCATGTGCACATACTTGAGTGACGTCATTTCAGAGGATTTGAGTTTTTAAATTTGGTCTAGGTCTTGGTCTTGGTTTTTGGTCTAGGTTATCCTGGAATTTGACCGATTGTTTTGTCTCAGCCAAAATAGCACATGTGACCAGAGCTCATTTGTGATATAAAATATATATACATGTTCTAGACACATTTCTAAACTTTACAAAATTTAAGACTAAGACTAACACTGCAAGAAGTGTCTTAATTGAGACTAAGACTAACCCTGTAAGAAGTGTCTTGAGACTAAGACTAAGACTGCAAGAAAGTGTCTTAAGATTAAGACTTACCCCCGTACCACAGTTGCACAAATGGCGCTGCTTGAGATCGAGCTGCTTCTCAAGTAGACCAATTTTGCATACAAATTCCAGGACTTCAACCGCAACTTGATCTCAAGATAAACAATTTTAGCAACTGTGGTACGGGGGTAACACTACAAGAAGTGTCTTGAGACTAAGACTAACTCTGCAGGAAAGTGTCTTAAGAATAAGACTAACACTGCAAGAAGTGCCTTAATTGAGACTAAGACCAACCCTGTAAGAAGTGTCTTGAGACAAATTTATTAATTGTTAAAAGTTTTTCCAACATGATTGATTTTGTGTCTTAAAAATAACAGAAATTCATTTTTAGTGACTTAGTTGAATTAAGACTTAAGACTAAGACAATTATTTTTTAGGTAAGACCCCAGTTTTAATGTACAATTAATGTACAGTGCGTAATTACCACACCTATAACACGCTTCCAAGTATTGCTATTGTACGTGGAGTGGGCGGGGGTCGCTCATAAAATCGCCATTCTGTCATTGTGGGAGGGCTGTTGGGTGTCCCACGTCAAAATCTCCGCTCCATTAAGGGAATTTCCACAATGGTTTCGTCAACCTTGAGCTCCGTTCAATTGTTATTGCCTAAAAAGTCACCTGATGGGTTCCGCCCATTCAACTATGTACATGTACATGTATATGTATATGCTTAACTGGTTCCACACACGTACGCCATTAGAATTGTCCATTGAAAGGGTGAGTGACTTAAGTGCGGAAAAACAAGAAATAAAAAAAGTTTGGGAAAATCTCCCACTGCTCTACCCACGCCAGTAACATACCCAATAGAGGGTAGGTCCTTGGTAAACAAACGAGAATTTGGTTTTTTAATTCATTTCCGAATCATATGTAACTTCCCATATGTTTGTACATGTATATTAAATTTAATCTTGAGTTAATATCAAGTGGATAAAATTACCAAATAAATGGCAAAAAATAAATCAGGGCTCCCCCTTTTAGCAAAATATAACAATTTTTCGTGATCACCCTGAGTATTGAAAATTTTAAAAATAGGACAGTTTTTTGTCAAAGACGCTGTTTTAGGACAATTTCAAATATTTTGCAAATGATCACCTTGAATTCATTATATCCCACAAACTGCTATTGAAAAGTTTTCTCCCTATCAAAGCTGAATTAAAAAATAACTAATTTAAGTTCTTAATTAGGAGGTTATTGATTAGTCGTGACATTAAAGTTGTACGAATAAATTAAAAATCCTTTTTATGTTTATAAACGTGTGAAAAACATGTCGATTTTTATATAATAATGATGTTATGAGTTTAAAAAGGGGAATTTCCCATTTCTATGTTGGCTGAGTGTATCGTATTTTAACTTTTGTGATAACTAACATCTTAACTGCATGGTTATATGAAACCAAATGTAATATTTGTATTGAATTCCTCTAAAATTTTCAAAATTAAACACTTTTCCCTTATTATTCTAGGACTATCCAATTTCCCTGACTTTTCCAGGTCTATCCAACTTCTCTGACCATTCCAGGTCTATCCCAACTTTCCTAACCATTCCAGGTCTGTGGGAACCCTGTTATAATGTAGCCTACAACTATATACAAAAGTATGTAACGATATGTTGAATGGGAATATTTTAAGTTACTGGTTCTTCGGGTTTGAAAAAAAAATTAAAATCTGGCGAGGTCACGTATTTTAATCCACTTGTATCTTACTATTAATTTGTCCGGTTTTTACTCAGCCAAAGACAGAATAAAAAACGTGACCAGGGCAATTGGTAAGTTGAGATTAATCAACAAATATTTCAGTAATCTTTCAAATACATGTACACTGAAGATTAAAAATATTTTAAAATTTGACAATTTGGATCAAGTTGTCTAGCTTTATTTCCTTTATCTTCCTGATAAAGTCGGTTTCTCAATGCCTTTTAATGTTAACCTAAATCTCAGATCTAAACTGGAGACATGAAAATAGTTTTCTATTCGCCTACACACAATCACACAATGGGAAAATAATTGATTAACAAAGGTGTTGCCTAACCAGAATTTAAAGAGGTCAAAAAGAGGCGGTAAAACACCCTTTAATTAACATGTATCTAGGTCTTTGCATGAAATAGGGTCAACCATATCTGGCATCATCCTTATTTGGATTTGAGATCATG